>CAXIVR010000012.1:68508559-68706059 GCA_964035755.1 Teleogryllus oceanicus
TTGTTGTAGTTGACAATATTTGGAATACGTTTCAGTCGCACTGCTCAAAAACGAACGTTAGTTAACGAAAGTCGTCAAACGCACACGGACAATTCTGGAAGCAAAGGTGCATTTTAAGGAGAAAATACATCACTATCCTTCATTGAAATTTCGTTCACTTTTATTGCAACTGACTTGTTGGACGATTGGACACAAGGAAGGGGAAATTAACTTTTACTAAGAAATCTAATTAATAATAAGATAATATTTTACATCATTCGTACGCATTTTTAATCACATTAAGCGATGATAATAATAGAGATGTTCTATTCCAAGTTGTTCCTAACATTCCGAAAGCAACAGTAAGGACGATTCACGACATTTGTGTTATATATTGAGATATACCAAAATTTTCCTCTCTCTCTACACATTTATATCTGCTAAAGATCTTAGCATCCGGCTTGCTGGGTCAATGGGTCACGATATATTATAATCCTTATTACCTCTATAATGGATTATAGGATCCGCGACTATACAGCGCAGCTGGGAATCTAAAATAGAATGATTCTTTTCCCTAGTTCATTTCTGTTTGGATTGACTAAATGAAAAATCACTTTCTTTTCTAAAGAACAAAATTCAACAAAGTTTATTTCTACGCTTTTAGCAAACAATTTAGTGAATTTACAATTTTAGGCCTTTGATCAAGATCTCTTTCAATTTACAATTTATACCGCGGTTAACTTATCTTTCTTCGTTGATGTCCTCGTAGACTTCTCAGTCGAAATATCTTGCGAGCTTGCCGTAGTCCAAAGTTCCACGAAATCCTCTTCTGCCCTATCAAGCTGGTCTCAAACTATCAAAATTATCAGTCCCGATTACGTCCTATGACATAGTCCCGAACTCGATTACCACTCCCGACAAAGTTCCAATTTATACTTCAATATTGCTTCCACATGAAAATATCTACGATCAGTTCAGAAGCGCGTTTCCGAGCAGAATGAAATCTTTCTGCATGATGCATCCTCGAAGACTTCGTATTCAAACTACCTTCATTTTTTCATAACATTTGACCGTCCTTCTCTCACCCAGCCAATCCATACATTCGTTATATTTTGGTGTAGCTGACCTTTGATCGTCTTTTGAACTTAATGCATTCCAGAAAACTCCAGAAACATCCAGAAAACTCTTAATGCATTTAGAAAAACAAAACTACATTGTTTATTCGCGGTCGTTGCTAAGCTCTAGTCTCGTGATATTTCGTAATGCATGTTCCACCATATTGTCTACAAATAAATGTTAGTTTATTTTAACGTGACATGTCGGTATGTCACAATATAGTTAGTTATTTTTGATATTGTGTTATATATATTGTGTTATATATAATTAGATATTTGTGTTATATATAGTATATTGTGTTATATTGAGTTAGACCGACATTTCTGTGTGGCAGTTCATTTTCACTGCCGTGGAGTACGATTTCAGCGGAGAAAAAAGTGGGAAAATAATAAAAATTTAACTGGTGTAAGCTGTATCTTCCCCCTTTGAAATACATAAATAAGGGGGACGAAATTTCCCTCCGCCCCGGCGGCAGAACCACGCCCTCTGCGCCCGCCACCCCGTCTGTACGTCGCAGGGGTCACTCCTTCCTGGAACGAGGCGCGGGGGGCCGCGAGGGCGACTTTATTGTGAACTCATAAATAATGCGCTGCGCGGCGGCCGCCCCTGCGCGGGGGTTCCCCGGAAAAAGGTGAGCGGCGCTCCCGCGAAGTCGATTAGTCTCCCAGCGAGTCCTTCGATCTGACACGGCACGGCGTGGCGGGGCGCGGCGGGCGCGGCGCGGCGCGGCGCGGCGCGGCGTGGCGGGGCGGGGCGCGGCGGGGCGTGGCGCGGGCGTGGCGTGGCGCGGCGTGGCGTGGCGCGGCGGGGCGCGGCGCGGCGTGGCGTGGCGTGGCGTGGCGTGGCGCGGCGTGGCGTGGCGTCGCGTGGCGTAGAGCGCGTGGCGGGGCGGGGCGGGGCGTGGCGCAGCGTGGCGTGGCGTGGCGGGGCGTGGCGGGGCGGCGGGCGCGGCGGGGCGTGGCGGGGCGTGGCGGGGCGTGGCGGGGCGGGAGGGCGGGCGGCGCGGCGCGGCCTGGCGTGGCGGGCGGGGCGCGGCGTGGGTGACGTGGCGTGGCGCGGCGTGGCGGGGCGGGGCGTGGCGGGGCGGGGTGGGGCGGGACGGGACGGGGCGGGGCTGGGCGGGGCGAGGCGGGACGGAGGGGCGGGGCGGACGGGCGGGCGGGGCGGGCGGGCGCGGCGGGGCGCGGAGAAGCGGTAACCGCGACACGGGGCGAGTCCACGAAGTTGGGGGCAGTGCCGTGTTAACGGAACCGGGGCAAGGCCCCCAATGTGCAAGGGCTCCCGATAGTACTGAAAACAAGTACTTAATACTAAACTTTTCAAAAAATGAAATAAAAACCGGGAACAAAAGTGATGTACGATTAAACTAATGGCAGACAAGTGGCACAACCGATCAATGTGTCGCGCATCATTGATAAAATGTATAATATGGAATGTTGCTGGTTGATGCGGGAATGTCTCAGAGATGAGATGTCAAGTTTTTTTAACAAAATTTGTCTTTACATACTTTAATAATTCTATTAAACATGAGTCTTGCATTATTTTCAATAATTTAATAAGTTTTGTAATAAATCAGTAGAAAACTTTATTGTTCCTATAAAAGGAAAATTTGAAAACAAGAAGTCATTCATCCTCTTACTTATAACTAAATGAAAAACATCATAGACTAGGCAACTGGCTGAAGCTACCCAATTTTAGTGGCAAGAGACTTTACTAATGATATACAATCTATTAAAATTAGTAGAAAATTACAAACCAAAAATAAAGTTTGCAAGAAACAAAATTCAAAGGAAACAATTCAGGAAATCTTCCAAGATGCAGGTCATCTGTTCGCACCAGAAATGGTACCTAAAATGCTAGTGGAGGAGTAACTATCTTACCGAATTACTATCTATACCGAGGCAGAAAATATGAAAATATTTACGAAATACGATGGAAAAGAATGGAGGAAGAGATCGGTGAAAGTAAGAATAGGAGGCCCCAAATTAACGCAGGCCCATGCGCCCCCAATGCTGTGAAAACGGCCCTGGTCGTGGGGGCGTTGAGGTTTTAGAGAATAAAAGTGCGTTCGTCAAAATAATAATTAGGGTTCTAGGTTCGGCTGGGAGAGCTACAAGCGTTACGCATTGTATTTATATTATATCTTCAATAATTTACAAAATCTTCAATTTTGTAATCCCAGGAAGTAATTTGTAATTTCGTTTTCTTCCTGTGTTTTAATCCCTTCTGTTTTCAATGGTTCTCAATCGTTTTTCTTAATATGCGAGACGTTCCATTTCACAGATTATAACCTTGGATTTAGCCGGTCGGTTAATTTAGACGGCTGCAGCATGAATCAAGGAGCAGCTAGGACCAATTCAAACTCTGGATTGGCGCTTTGTCCAAAAAATGTTCATTGTAATCACATTTCAGGCGAAACTCCAGTGTCGACGCCAAGTGGTTCCCAACATTCAGCTAAAATTATTCAATTGCTCTAGTTTTTTGTATTTTAACGTTATCATACGAGAAATTAATCTATCATATATTTTATTTCATAAAAATATTCGACGTTCTTTACATGACTGAAGTAAGCCTCTGTCGAGACTTTGATGCGTCCCTTTATTTAGATATTTTAGATTGATTGATTGGTTTTTTCCTGTTTCCGGGTGCGTCAACTGCTCTGGTCATTATTCTCGTAAGTGCAGTGCATGTTTTTTCCTCGGGAGATGGCGGTGATCTTCCCTCGGTGGATGGCGAGATCCGGTGCTGACCTACCGTCGGCTAGCGAGGTTTCCCCCAACCAGGGCTCTCCCACCAGCAGGGCACCGACCCAGTCGCGACAAGCTCTAAGCTCTCGGCCGGTCTCCGCGAATATGTATATGTGGTAGTGTAGCGCATGTTAATGTAAGTGTGTGTGTGTGTGTGTGTAAGGGGAGAGGATAGGACAGGAGGAAGGAGAGATCGCGCGCGGTCCGTGGCCCGTTTGTTAGGGTACTTCTCCGGCATTCACCTGGTGTTGATCGGAGAAACCACGGAAAACTACCGATCAGAGCAGCCAGCCCCTAGAATTCTCCTCCAGACAGTGACTGAATTCGACCTAGCTGAAAAGCTAGTGTCGAAAATCCTGCCGCCGTCAGGACTGGAACCTACGACCTCCTGGTCAGAGGCACTGCAGTGACATCAGTTGGCTATTTTAGAGAATAAAGTGTGGATATTACTGGGTAAGTACTGGTTTAGCTTTGCCATACCAAAAACAAAGGAACGCATCTTGTGTGTGTCTATGACTGCCTCTGTCTATAGAAGGATGCTTTGTTAGTTCCGAGCTACTGCGAAAGACGCATAAGCCTCGGAGCTGGTCACAACTTAAAACTGATATCTCATTTAATCGATTTTATGATTCACATTACAAGTCATTATTTGTAAACAATTATTTGTGGCTGGCTAGGGTGGTTTGATGCTGGATATCTTAGCTTTCATTCTTGACTATACAGTTATCTTTCTTGTGACTTTTTTTTTTCTATTTTTAGGGTGTGTTCCTGCTTAAGTATAGATGGTAACTTGGTAAGAAATAGGACGTAACCAGCTGTTCTTCAAATCAGGATCTCTTGTTAAAACAAACACATACATTCTCGCGTCCTTTTTGGGTAATGTAATTACTGTTGTAAAATGGAACACACCACTTTTGAACCATCGTATGCTTTTTTACTGTATTCACATTCCACAAATTAAAATACTTTACCAGGATTTAAGTTATTTTACCGCCTAAGCGTAAATCAGGCCGAGAACCAAATGGAATAAAACGTGTTCGTTCGGAACCACACACTGATGTGAGCCTGAACAATCTCTAGCTATTCGTAGTGACGTCAGCAAACTCCCGGAGCTCACCTCATAGGTCTTCTATCGAGAAGGTATTGCTTCTTTTCTTGTCATACATTAGAACGTTTCGGTGAAAGTTCGGGTATGTTTGTGTTTACATAGGTAGAATTAATTGTGTTTGCAAGTCAACCGCAATGGGGCAGACAAGCAACGCTTGAAGTGACATCTTGTGGCAAAAGTTGTAAGTTGTCCGGAGACACCAGTTGTATCCCGCAAATATGCTGGAGTGCATTCGAGTGAATGTGTGCGTAGAAAAAAAACGACAATGAGTGAATCCACGACTACCTTGTCAGCTAGATCGAATTCAGTTGCTGTCTGGTGGAGAATTCTAGAGACCGGCTGCTCTGATCGGTAGTTTTCCGTGGTTTCTCCGATCAACACCAGGGGTTTCACGGAGCAGTATCCTACCGGGCCGCGGACCGCGCGTGATCATTCCCTGCTCTTTATTGCCCTATCCTTACCTCTTACACACTTACACTAACGTGCACTACACTACCACACATTCCGGGAGACCGGTTGGCAGCTCACAGCTTGTCCCGGTTGGGGCGGTGCCCTGCTGGTGGGAGATACCTGATTTGGGGCTAACCCCATGTGCCGACGGTAGGTCGGCGCTGGATCTCGCCATTCTGCGGGGGAAAATCACCGTCACCTCCTGAGTAAAAACACGCACCACTTGTGGACTCAGTACTTCACGTGCCGAATCACTAACAACCAACCAACCATCCAAACATTTCGTTTTCACGATCCTGGAAAGGATCTCCAAGGAAGCGAATTAAACGGGAGGGATGTATTCCGTCACACAACATCCACCAAACACGATGCTGTGTACTTCGCATTTAAATTTGCGACGCGAAATCAACTTCGCAGAAAATGTAATTTCTCTCGGGTTTCGCACAGTTCCGGGAAACTGTATTTTCAAAGTTTAATGAGTTTTGAATTTGAGGAATTGCGCCCTCACACCCGCAGATGTGAAGAAGAGGAGCAAATTCTCCCCTCCCAACGCGACGGAAGATGTTGAAATAAAATTATAAGTTCATAAAATGCGTGTTCGAGAAGATGCCTACGTTCAACACGATATGAGAAAGTCCGAAATGAGGATATATGGAGGCAGATGGAGGTTATTTGCTCAAGTACTGAAAGACTAGAAAACAAAGCACTCCAATGCTATGTACACGTCCGGAGGATGCCTGAAGAAAAATGGCCAAAGAAAACACTGGAATGGAAACTATCAGAAGAAGGAAGAGAAGAAGGCCAACTCTATAATGCGAAAAGTAAATCAAAGAAACCATGGAAGAGAGAAATTTAAGATTGGTGATTGGGAAAACTGGGATGTCTGAAAGTCGAAAACTGCAAACTCTTGAAGTGGAAATGCGGAAGAAGAAGAAGAAGAAGAAGAAGAAGAAGAAGAAAATGCGTGTTAAAACACTTCAGAAACTTCAATATATTTCACTGAATACCTTCTGCCTTATGAGAAACACAAGGATCTATTCAGGTAACAAACATTTGAGATTTTTGGACAGAAAAAAATGGAGATTACTTGAAAAGCGTTACAACAGTTATGATTGAGTTGCAATATGATTCAGACCAAATTAATATACTCATATTGTCCCCGAAATTTGACGTGAAGTATACTATGCAATATGAATTTTTTAATCATGTATCATATTTTCATTTCTTTTATATTATTTATTCATTCATGATTTTATTGTTCTTAAGGCTTCAAAAAAAGGTTTCGACTACATATTAATAAGTAGAGACCGGATTTTTATGTAATTACATATTTTTTGTCTTTTTACTTACCGATCTCAAATTTGAAATCTTGGCGAAATAATCCCCGGTCTAACTCAATATCCAAGCTTTCCGTCACATATTTTTACATATTCAGTACTGTATTATATATTTTAAATATGTTGGTACTTTCACAAAATACTTTTTTATTCCATCAATTTTCTTCAATTTTATTTAAAGAAATATTTTCAAAAAATCAGCATTTTCCCATATATTATGACTGCGTCCTCTCTACTCCAGCTACTCTGTATGAAGACGCGAGATGTTCTCACAGTCCGGAGCGCTCGCTTCAGAGGCGGGAAGTGGGCGCAGCGACTGAGGTCATTGTCACCTTTGGGTGCGAAAAGTATCACTGACGCCGCGGATCGGGACCTATAGCCGGCGGCGGTAGCCGAATCCGTTTACTACGCTCCGTGAAGTCACGAAGGTTAAGCGCATTCGAGACTCGCGGGTTCGTGGTTGGGTGACCGGCCAGGAACCCCGGGATCTAACGGCGTCGAGCCCCTGGCCGAAGGGATAAAAGGCACTGACTGACTGCGACGTGACGAAACTGGACTAATATTAAAAATAATGATGCCCATTAATGGAGGATTACTCCCAAGGGCAAAAGCGCTCAACGCCCCTTAAGGGGCTTGGAGACGCGTTGCGTCAAGGAGTGGACGCAACAAATTAAAAAAAAAAATCTCAATATTGGTGAAATATTGATGACCGCCGACGTTTAATATTCAATGAGACTTCTTCACTCTGCAGTGATTGGGGGTCATAGATGTCGCCAATTTGTACGATGAATGATGTTAATATATTTATTGCATCTAGTCTGGGTGCAAAACTATGGTCCTGGATAGCAACAAATAAAACTCCTATTACTGACGGAAAAGTTGCATATAGCGCAAAGTATGCATCAACTCGTGCTCTCCAAATTGTTTTAAGACGATTATATTATTTTTAAAATTTGTTTAAGAAATTGTTTATACATGTAATTTTGTATTATGTAAATGTGTTTTAAAGTTAGTGGATTTTAATATTACATATTATTTTCGATTTTACATATTTATTACATTTTCTTACTGTTTTCATTACATATTTATGTACACATTTTGACGTTTCATACTTCATATTTTTCCGGTCTCTATTAATAAACACAGGAGGTGATCCATTGGTAACATCGGGAGCGGTAGCTCAGAGCATGACCTGACTAGCTTTTCAGCTAGGTCGAATTCAGTCGCTGTCTGGAGGAGAATTGTAGCGGCCGGCTGCTCTGATCGGTAGATTTTGGGGGTTTCTCCCATCAACGCCAGGCGAATGCCGGAGAAGTACTCTAAGAAACGGGCCATGGCCCACGCGCGATCTTTCCTTCCTCTTCCTTGTCCTATCCTCACCCTTACTTACACACACACACACACACACGCTTACAGTAACATGCACTACATTACCACATATTCGGGAGACCTGACGGGAGCTTAGAACTTATCCCGGCTTGGGTGGTACCCCGCTGATGGGAGAGTTCTGGTTAAGGGGAAACCCCGCTATCCGACGGTAAGTCGGCACCGGATCTCGCAATACAGCGGGGGAAGTTCTCCACCATCTCCCGAGGAAAAAACATGCACTACACTTATGAGACTAAATGACCTAAGCTGTTGATGCGCCCGGAATCACTGAACAACCAGCCAACCAACCAATCCATTGGTAACGGACAGTCCTCTTCTGAATCTGTCACTATCACCCAGAGGTATATGACCTCAACACGACCTCAGGAATACAGCTAGGCAGCGCACGCTTTCCAAGCCCCCTCTGTCCCTCTGCCGCTCTCGCAAACTGATACTCGGTGCATTGTTACGCATAATGACTTTAATAACCCGGGTCCGGCGGGATTCGACGTCATTGCGATCAATACGTGATTTGCACGCGGCCGCCTTTCAAGGAATTCATTCGCCGCCCCTGGCGCGTAACGCAATATTGCCGCGCGGCCGCAAATTAAAACGCTCTGGCAGCGCCCGTGCGCCCGCCCGCAGCGACGCAATAATTATGAAATGTTGGGGGGTGATTTGTCAGTGGAATAATGCTCAGCGTATGGAAAATTATGCATTCGTTGCTTTTCTGATTGATTGTTGCATTTCTTTCTGTTTTTTTTTTTTTTTTTTTTACTTTCTCGTATACGTACGTATATACGAAGTAATACACGTAGTATAGAGAAAGTTATGCAATGCTGCGCGAAAAAACGGCGGATTTTCGGGAGAAAAATTAATTACCGGGCCCTGATAACAAAAAAGTGGATGAATTCAGTAGCTAAATTAAAAAAATATCCTCTATCGCGTGGTGTAGTCAGAACCTCTGTTTTGCTCCTTGATATCGAAAAATCAATTGACGGCAAAACGTCCGCACGTCCGTCTGTCTGTGAACACTACTAGCTCCTAAACCATACGTAGGGATTTTCCACTTCTTCTCTAAACCGAAAAGTTTAGACAATTTCACTAAAAATACTTTGGGCGGTACGCGTGGATGGCACCTCGCAAGAGGATGGGGCAGTCCACACCAAGAAAATTAGAAACCTTTACCACGAGAAAGTCTATGCCATTCTGTAGCACCACTAGTTTTAAATTTGCTGTGCCTTAGTTATTCATTATTTAATCGACGCAACGCATCTCGAATCTCCTGGTCGAGAGCAGCGCTTTTGCGGAGGAATCCTCCATTAATATCAGGTCTGCAAGTAAAAAATTACATAGGATTCTTATACATTTTCTGTTAGGTTTCGACTTGGTAAAAACGAAAAAAATACCCAAAATTTTGCATCACGTCATTTTTTCTTCCTACACTCAATTGTTTCTTTGTATTTAGCCTAAAATTCCTAATCAACTTAAAATAGATTATTCTGCTTTTACTTAAAAAATAGCCTTAAAACTAAAACTTTTTACATTAATTGTATAAATTATACCTTAACTTGGCAATGAATAAAAACAAATTGATGAGAGTAATGGTAGGAGGGTTGGATAAAGTAGTTTTAGAGTTAACAAGAAGGTAGCATGATCGTATCGAAAGGGATTAAAAGTTAGAGTAATATGAACATATTTAGAGTTATCTGGGGAAATAGGAATAAATATAAACAATGTTGTTGGATTAGTTCATGTTTCAATAAGCAAATTAAGTTCAAACTTATACTTTACTCAGTTTCTATCTAACATTCCAACGATCCTGTGATTGTTATTTTATTTCTGAAATATGGCTTGCAGAAGTTGTGTAATTTCTCCTGAGAACTTCTGTTATATACGTTGTGAATAAATAATAAAAAATCAACAAAGAAACACAAGTGAGTTTGTGAAAAACGTTTATTTTGAATATTTCAAATTGAAATGTGGAGATCAAGAACATACGCTCCGCATATAGTGTGCAGAAGATGCGAGGATTCGATGTGGTTCAAGGGTTTATAAAAACTAATTTCGTTTTAGTATTCTTGTGATATGGTGTAAACAGAAAAATCATACAACCCACTGCTACTTCTATTCGAAAGATACGAAAATATTTAATTAAAAAATAAAAATCTTACCCTAACCTTGACTTAGCTATTCGTCCAGTGTCCCATGGTTCAGAAATACCAATTCCACAGCCACCTTCCAATCCTGAGTGAGTCAGAGTACTCAGACGAATTAGATTCCCAGAACGAATCAAGTATAGATTTTTATGTTCACGAGAGGTCTCAACTTTTTTCTCAGAGTGAATTCAACGACCTAGTAAGGAGCTTAGTTCATTCAAAAGATGCAGCCAAACTACTAGGAATAAATATAAACAATTCAATGCTAAAAAACAAAAACTTCCTATCACCTGGGGATCCCGTTTTCGCGGTGCAGGTATCGAGAGGGAGATAATTTACTCATTTTTTCTCCAAAGAAGGAAATATTATTGTAATGATCGTGGGCTAGTGGATGCTGTGAAATAATATCTGAATCATTAGAACGGTGCTGATTCATTGATGCGTCTAAAACTAGCCTCAAAACAGTTTGGTTGCATAATGGAAATGTATTCGTACCTCTTCCTACAGGACACTCGGTTCATATGAAAGAAAACTGTAATGACTTTGCCACGATTCTTGAGAAAATCAAATATCAAGAGCATCAATTAATGTTTAGAGGAGATTTCAAAATTCTAATCATGTTGTTGGATCAGCAGAGCAGTTATACAAAATATCCTTGCTTTCTTTATGAGATAATAGAGCCACAGAGATGCATTGGACAAAAACGGATTGGCTTCCTTGAGACAGTTAACCTCCGCCAAGAAAAATTTCATCTATACGATCTTGGTTACCCCAGAACTAGTATTACTACCTCCTCTTTAAATTATCTCCCTCATATTAAATTGAGACTTATAAAGCAGTTTGTCAAATCACTGCCAAGATAAGGGGATTGTTTCAGATGTCTGAGATACAAGTATACAAATTCTCGAAACTGACTGAAAAGAGGGAGTTCTCTCTGATCGTGGCATAAGAAAACTAACTGATCCCCTCTTTATGGAAACAATGGAAAACAAGGAAAAATAACCCTGGGATTCTTTTAAGAATGTAGTGTACAAGTGTTGGGTGAATACTAAGAACCCTGACTATGAGTATAAGCACATTGTACAACGCATGCTTGCAGCTCATGAATGCAAGATGAAATTTAAAGTTCATTTCTTATTCTCCCATATTGACTATTTTTCTGAAAGCTTGTAAGCTTATAGTGAAGAACATGGCGAAAGATTTCATCAGGATTTCCATGATTATGAGAAACGTTTACAAGAAAAATGGGATGCCAATGTTTACTGTTCCATGCACAATCGATAAACGAAAGTAGGAAACCAGAAATGAGTTCGGAGAAATATTAAAGAAAAAATAAAAGATTAAACAAGAAAAAAGAGTCGACCTAAATTGTGTATAAATATCAGAAACATTTTTTTGATTACCAGTAAGAAAATAAATACATTTAGTGCACTGTTAAAAATAAGTGTTTTTATAAAATATTTGTTTTCATTTTGCCAAAAAACTTTACGTGATGGAAGTCTGGAAGTCATTTCTAGAATCTGTGACCTTTAAAACATATAATTCAGAAAAGTATCCCATGCAGCTGACAAATTTTTTTTTTGGCAAACCTATGTATTTGTTTTTGTACGTCTCGTCTCGTCAATTAGTTGTCAATAGGACCGCCAGGTAGCATCTCCGCGTACGCGCCTCCTACTCCACGCGCCTCTGCGTCACTACCCAGCGGCCAGAATTGGGAAGGAAACTCGTTTTGTTGAAACAAATATCACATGAGCTTCTCCGGGCATCGACAGGAATCGAACCCGGACTTCAGTGGTGAAGGGTGTGTGGCTTCACTCTGAACTACGAGACTACCTTTTTACTGAATGTCGAGAAAGCAAGGAAGGGTAATGCGTTTGGCACTGGATCCACTGGCAACTACTGAGGTCATTACTCCGGTAGGTGCAACTCTTACCATACCGAAGAATCGATTTTCCAGAGTTGAGCCAGACCACCCTCTACAGCACGATGACGCCAGACCCCACACCAGTCTCAAGACGATAAGTCACATTGGTAAATTTCGTTGGACTATCGTACAACAGCCACCGGAATTATCCGCATTTGGAACTCCCTCAGTCTTCCGTAATGATTAATCCATCGAAGAAATTTTAACGTCTTCTTGTGTGTGTTTGTTTTGTGCACATACCTTTTTCTAAGTGTTAAAATATTCTGATCCGTTCATCCCGACAAAGAATATCCCACGAATCAGTGATGCTCGTACAACTCTCACATGCATATGAATTTATTGAAGCAACATTGTGAATAAAATCAATTAGTTTACATTCAAGCATGTTGCTTTTAGCTCTTGCACGCTAGATACTCTGCGCAATTTTCACCTCTTTCCGACAAAGCATCGGCAGTCGGGGCGATGGTCCAATCCCTGGATGTGGGGGCCACAAGAAAGGTTACACGATGGTTGGTTCTTATTGATTGATTGATATATTAGTGATACCTGGTGCGTCAACTACTATGGTCATTAGTCCCGTAAGTGTACTGTGTGTTTTGTTTCTTGGGAGGTGGCGGTGGTCTTCCCCGCTGGCCAGATCCGGCGCCGACCCATCGTCAGCTAACGGGGTTTTCCCCAACCAGATATCTCCCACCAGGGAGGCATCGCCCCAGCCGGGGAAGTTCTAAGTCCCAGACCGGTCTCCCGGCCTGTGTGGTAGTGTAGTGCTTGTTAGTGTAAGAGTGAGTGTGAATAAGGGCAGAGGATAGGATAAGAAAGAGGAAGGAATGATCGCGCGCGGTGCGTGGCCCGTTTGTTAGGGTACTGCTCCGGCATTCGCCTAGTGTTGATCGGAGAAATCACGGAAAACTACCGATCAGAGCAGCCAACTGCTAGAATTCTCCTCCAGACAGCGACTGAATTCGACCTAGCTTGAAAGCTATTGGCGGAAATCCTGAGGGGAAGGAGAAGTGTTTTCAGGGGAAGGAGAATTGTTTCAGTTTGGCCGGCGCCCTAAATTATCCAGCTCCGTCATCTTCATTGCCTGGAGATATATTTCAAAACATGTCCTCTCAACTATCTTGAGTATTTAGCATCAAAATAATTCGAAAGAATACAATAAACTAAGTTTATTCCAAATTATATTCATGATTATCCAACCAAACCTTTGTAAATAAAATCATCAGCGTTCACTGACATGCCAATTAATCCAACTAAGTGTGTCAATTTGAATTAACAATAATTCACAATGGGTATGGCCGAATAAGGCGGTGAAAAGTGCCCCAAACCCAATCGATAATCGCAATGCCCATAGGAAAGAGAATATAAAATGTCTTAGATTCACAAAAAATCAGCCTCCTAAGGCAATATGTTGCAGAAATACAACGAGAAACGTGTTTTACATGTTTTATTTTTTATCAGTTTCTATGGCACGCTGAAAAAATTGGAGAGGCGGGGCTAGAAAGCAAAATTTAGAGGAATCTTTGTCAACGAATTTTGACGCCAAATGGACATAGAAATAAATAAAAATAATTTTTAAAATGCATATTCGATGTGATAACTTTGGAGTACTCTCTCAATTTTCCCGCCCTAAAATAGGTGTTTTAACATTATATAACATATATTTTTTCAAATTTTTAAAGAATGCGGACGGTAGTGAAGAAAATAAAAACCAATTCTTTCAGTTTAAAAATTTGAAATTTGCGCCTATATGTGATTGAAAAAAAACAACGGTTTAACTGATATTTAAACACGATATATGAACTCGAAACCTTATAGGTGTTTCATCGATTATGTATCAAATTGAATCGGAATATCCACGTTGGAAAGAGATAGGTCGCCTCTTGCGCATCCGACTTCAGCCAATGAGCTTCAGGCACCAGTGTGCGTCAGAATATTACCGTAATCATTCAATGCCAAAGTTACCACAGTTACAAGTCATTGAAACAGAAACAGATAAGCACTTCTTTTAATATAACATCTTTTATTTCAATTACCCTTTCATCTTGTTATTTTTGAAATGATTGAAGGCGTTGTCATTGTCAACAATAGTACTATTGTTGACAATGACAATGACAACGCCTTCAATCATTTCAATTATGTAAATGTCAACTACAACTCATCATTGAATCAGTTGTTATTTTTGGTCGGTCACCGTTTAAAATTGTCCATTTATGCCACTAAAAAACTTTTCTCCACACTTCTTGCTCTCCATGAAACATGGCAGTCAATGTCTGGTCTCGCTTTTCAAACGAAGTGGTTCGAGACAGAAACTGGTGCTGTGCAGAACGAGCAAAAATCGGTGCACCGGGGGAGCCCACCAATCTCTTTCCACCATGGGAATATCGGAAGGGAAACGAAATTGTCAACGTGCGAACGGAAGTCAATAAATGTATCAAATAGATAATTAAACAATTTGGGGAAATTGTTAAACGGGTGTTTTAAACAGAAATTTTCAAACACATACATTTTGAATATTCTGCTTATAAACAAATGCGTAATTCCAGTTATTGAAGAAAGTGACAATGATTAATTATCAATTAATAATAAAACTACAACTAAATAATTTTATTGATATTATAAACATAAATGATTAATATACTTAGTACCTAGTAATTTGATGTACATTGGAAACAATAGATAAATCTAAAAACAAAAGGGGTTTGATGATTTTATTTCGATAATATAAATAATTTCCACCTAGTAAGCAAGATCTTTCAATAATTTTAATATAAACTGTTTAAACATTGGTGAAACTAATTTTGCCTATCACGTATTGGCGCGAATTTCATATGTTTGAACTGAAAAAATTGATTTCAATTTTCTTTCACTACCGTCCACAGTGTTTAAAAATCTAAAAAAATATGTTATAGAATTG
Organism: Teleogryllus oceanicus; assembly: GCA_964035755.1. Classification (NCBI taxonomy): domain Eukaryota; kingdom Metazoa; phylum Arthropoda; class Insecta; order Orthoptera; family Gryllidae; genus Teleogryllus; species Teleogryllus oceanicus. The sequence goes on from CAXIVR010000012.1 coordinate 68,523,665, forward strand.
GAGAGGAATTGGGGGGGAATTGAGATAGTGCTCCAACGTTATCACGTCCAAAAAGTATTTTAATTTTTTTTCTATATGAATTTGGCGTCCAAATGTGTTGACAAAAATGCCTTCAAATTGAACTACTTTTCTACCCGTCTCTCCATTTTCAGTCTGATACACGTAATAGAAGTTGAGAAAGAATAAAACATGCAAAACACGTTTTTCGTATCTCAGCAACAGATTGCCCTAGGATGCAGTTTTTTTGTGATTCTTCGTCATTTTATATTCTCTTTCATTTGCGCATCGCGATTATTGATTTGTTTTCAGCGCACATTTCACCGCCTTATTCGGCTATATCCTTTGCGCAAATAAGTGATTGTCTTGCAGAACGTGACGTTTAGAAGGTGTGAAAGCACAGGAAAAATAAAAGTTGATCAAATGAAAACTAAGAGAGGGGAATGAAGGAACAGCGAGCGGAAGTACGCACGCTTACCATGCTAATAATGAATATAATGTAAATATTCTAGTATTGTAATATTCCGACTCCACTGTATAAAAGGTCTGAAGATAGCTATCTTCAGCTATAAGGCGTAGCCGAAACGTCATGTAATCAAAAAATACTATATGTAATCAATATACACTATTATAAAATACTCTTGATTGTGAAAAATAAAAAGAACTCGTTGTGTCAATAATAAGTTATACACATTCATTTACGTAGGAAAAAATAAAAAAAAAGTTTAAGAGGGGAGAAGTTTCTTTCATCGTTGATATTACAAGTATTTACAATACCCCATTGTCTGTATTGATCTGCATTTTTCCTATCATTTTTTGGTTGTTTTTCTTTCCAATTGCCTCACCAGACAATTCGAAATGCACATTGAACTCCATGAAAAGAAAGTTGCTCTACACTTCTTTCAATATGAAGCAGGAAAGCCATATTCGACATAAGTGCATCCTTAATGATGCACTAAATGACGAAGTTGCAGTTCGGCCTCATTGGTCTTCTTAGGAAGGCATTAGCTTCACCATTATTCTACAAACGATTCTCCGAACGTGCGAGCAAGTTCAAACACTTATTTTCTGTAAAAAGAAAGTCCTACACAACATTCTGAATGCAAAGTGAATGGAGTTCCAATGGTGTACCAGTTTCGCTGAACTTTCGATTTCAGCTGAGCCTCTTGCTTGGTTGGCTGGTTGGTTGGTAGGGATTCCGAACGCGTCGACTACTGAGATCATTAGTCCCATAACTGTTGTGCATGTTTTTCCTCAGAAGGTGGCGGTGGTCTTCACTCACTGGATGTCGAGGTCCGGCACCGACCTACCGTCGGCTAGCGGGGTTTTCCATAACCAGATATCTCCCACCATCAGGGCACTGCCCCAGCCGGGACAAACTCTAACCTCCCGACCGGCCTCTGGGAATGTGTGGTAATGTAGTGCATGTTTGTGTGTGTATGCGTGTGTAAGGGGAGAGGATAGGACAAGGAAGAGGAAGGAAAGATCGCGTGGGGTCCGTTTCCCGTCTGTTAGGGTACTTCTCCGGCATTCACCTGGTGTAGATTGCAGAAACCACAGTAAACTACCGATCAGAGCAACCAGCCACTGGAATTCTCCTCCAGACAGCGACTGAATTCGACCTAGCTGACAAGCTAGTGTCGAAAACCCTGCCACTGTGGGGAGTGTAATCTGAAACCCTAGGACCCTCCGGTCAGAGGGACTGCAGTGACATCAGTTGATGCCCTGAGCCATTTATCCCAACTGATGTCACTGCAGCGCCTCTGACCGGGAGGTCCTAGGGTTGCAGGTTACAGTCCCCACAGTGACAGGGTTTTCGACACTAGCTTTTCAGCTAGGTCGAATTCAGTCGCTGTCTGGAGGAGAATTGTAGCGGCCAGCTGCTCTGATCGGTAGCTTTCCGTGGTTTCTCCGATCAGCACCAGGCGAATGCCGGAGCAGTACCCTACCAAACGGGCCACGGACCGCGCGCGATCTGTGCTTCCCATTCCTTGTCCTATCTTCTCCCCTTACACACACACGTACACTAACACTTACTTACACTACCACATATTCCGGGAGACCGGTCGAGAGCTTACAGCTTGTCCCGACTGGGGCGGTGCCCCACTGGTGGGTGAGTCCTGGTTAGGGGGAAATCCCGCTAGCCGACTTCACGTCGGCGCCAGATCTCGCCATTCAGCAGGGAAAGATCACCGCCATCTCCCGAGGAAAAAACATGCTCTACACTAACGGGACTAATGACCACAGCAGTTGACGCGCCCGGAAACACGAAAAAGTCAATCAATTAAAAGCCATCTATCCCAGTGCAACGTGAATGGAATTCCATTAAACATGTACGAGTTTCTCTGAACTTCGATTTCAGCTGAGCCTCTTTGTAATGAGAATCAATAATACCTCTTATATTATTTACGAAAAAGTTGTGTTGATTTGTCCAGTCACTGCCAGATCGCCGACTGACTGATAATGTGCCCAACATCAGGTAATTAAGTAAGCGGATAAACGATAATGACCGATTCGTGGAAAGAGATTAAACGCCATTGACCGTAAAATGAGCTTTCACTTAGGAAGCCGAAAGCATCTAATCGCTCGCTGCATAATCCATTATTGTGCTTATTTTGTAGAATTAAGGTATAATGTAGCTGTCACTCACGTTTCGTTCTTGCCAAATTGCGTAGCTCCTATCCAGAATAACAATAAATTAATTCTGTTTCCGTACATTCAAAAGCAGCGTATAGAGTAGCTGAAAAATGGTAATTTGGGATTGCTTGTGAGAATTAATAAATGTACAAAAAACGTTCTCAAAAAAATGAAATCATTATTTTTTTCTCTGGAATGGGCGAAATTTTCCATCGGACTCTCTATGTTTTCAGTTTATTAAACAGAATTCTACATTCTAATAATGTCAAAACGATGTCAATAACGACGTTATATTTACATTACGTTACGATTTCAAGAAATTACTTCAAAATTTCTTTTAAGTGTCCGATACTCAGAAAGTTAAGTAATAATTATAATAAGTTTCAAAAAGTATTTGGTACAGTATTGCTTATTCACTTGCAAAATTTCTACAGAAAAATCCTTATGTTCAATTTGAAGTCCCATTACCAACAACCACTATGTGTTTGTATTTAGTAAAAATATACTTTAGAATATATCCCTGGAGGAATAACATGGGCGAGTTACTCGGCGCACCGAGTTTTACTCGTTCTGCACAAAACCAGTTTGCGTCACGAACCTTTTGACCACAACACGGGCTCTTCGTTTAAGGCTAAATGAACCGACACTAGTTCAATTTGTCGCCACCACGTGGCAGCACCAAAGTTTACTAGATCGATAACGTCTGAAGAAATGATCCGATTTTCGATCTGTAAACGGCATTGGACACCTTTTCAAAAGAGAATTTACGCTACGAAGCCGTTGTTTCAAAACACATTTCCAAAATCTTTTAAAAATGTTCTCATAGTTTCGGAAAGAAATTTAAAAATCTGGGCTTATAGCGCGATGACGACGTACTTCCTGAATCCAACGCCGTGTCAACCATGCAAATCGAAAGAGTAGGAGCGGCGTAAAGTGAAATTTGAAAAAAGCCTCCCTTCACCGCTTCACACCGTTGCGTCACCCGACCCTTGTGGGCCCTCCTCCGCGCAGCCGAACGGCCAAACCCGGCGCTGCGGCGCGGAAGGAGGCCGAACGTTTAGGTAGGCAAGCCAGGCAGTCGGTTTATGCTTTCGTCCCTTTCAATTTCAATATATGTTTCTCCACTTATCAAACTAGTGATGCTGTAACACAACCAAACCGTCTCGTATCATCTGTAATAGTATTTTGAAGGTATATATCTTGTTCACATATTTCCGTCTTCCATCGAATACCATCAAAAATGATTTGGGACATTACTCAAAATATCGATTCCGATTTGGAAACTGATTTCAAAAAGAAAATTGAACTAATTGTGTAGATATCACCAATAAACCATGTCATAACATCTTATTTTACATACATTTACTTCTAAGATCTTCCGTTACCATTCCACCAAAAAAATGAGCCGAGATTACGCATGAGCTCTTTTATCCTGCGACTCGATTTTTGATCTCAAAACGGCGTTTGTAACCTTGATAAATTTCGCCAAGTAAAATCGCCGAAGATAATTTTAAAACTGTTTTCGTATTTTCGGACAAATTTGAAAAAATGGTAAAATAGCACGCAGGCGAGACGCATCCTGAATCCAAGGACGCAACAAACAGTGAAATCTAATATTAACAATCATGGCATGTCTCAGCTTACTTGGTATGTTATATTAATATAAAATGAATCTGTTATATTTATATAAACTGGAAGATGGGAATAAGTAATTCCTGGTGCGTAATTTTAGTATAAACTACATAAATGATAAATTGAAAGGATGTAGTATAAATCATTGTATTGTGACACATTTATGTATTTTTAATGCATTAAACTGTCATGAAAGCAATACAACTTTAACCCTTAGAAACACCACACTTGAAGAGGAATAGGTTTGTGAGGGGATAAATTATGTTTTGTTATACAGTTATTAATTCGGCAACTTTTACATTTCTACATTGAGATACAATTTTTCTAAACTTCGTACACGCTTTTCAGTAACATTTAATCGGGTAGCAATTCAATTTATTACATTGAACATACTACTAGGAAAACGTGGTTTACCAGTCTCACTGATAAACCTCCTATTAGGAATGTAAGTCAGAATGCAAAAGTATTAAATCGGAGATCCTCATTTAGGTGTCGAGATGTAGTTTAGTGTAGGATGCAACATGCCTCATTTAGGTGTCGAGTTTAGTGTAGGATGCAACATTGATGTTGATATTTTCAAAACAGAGATTTTGTATAGACACATGAACATATTTCGTAAAAATGAAATATTTATGCAACCTGATGTTTATTATCGATTTTAAGCGTGATGAATTGTTTGTGAATGAAAAGAATCGATAATCACAATTTTATAAAAGTTAAAATATGAAATAATATTGCATTATACCACTGTCAGTTCATGTGTTAGAATAAAGGGAACGCTGGTTGTAACATCCTCATACAATAGAAAGTCATTGGGCAAAGATATTGAAGTATCAAAAAGACCAGGATCCTTAAGATGATTTTATTCAAGACCAGGTACTGGAGTGCTGGAGTGTCGAATCACAAGAAGGTTGTACCGTAAGCGAAGACGTGTTGTTATATTCCAGAAGAAGTCCCAAAATCTGCCCAGTCACCGAATAACCGTAGGAGAGTTCCAAATCCGTAGCACAGTCGTCGTTGTAATCGCTCTCACACTTCAAACAACAAAACACTCGCCAAGATACGCTCACTAATACGGCCACTCGCTGTCTGCTTTGGCGTTGAGTCGGAGCCTCTTATAGCTCGGCAGGGGCGGTAAAGCTCCGCTGACGTCACTCGGGGGGCCGGCCGGGCTCGCACCGGTTGTCTCCCTCTGTCGCCAGGGGCGGTAAAGCTCCGCTGACGTCACTCGGCGGCGGCTCCTTCAACTGAGTGCGGCCGGTCACGACACCCTCCGCGCCCAATTGCGTCGTATACGGCGCAAATCGCACCCTCCTGGTGCTCCTCCTGGGACGCCACTCCATCCTAGGCGGCTCCTCTGCGCCCCCGTCGGTTGGCTCGCTGTCGTCTGCTGGTGGGGACTCTGCTGTGTCCTGGTCACGGGGACCCGCGGCGGCTGCCTCCTGTGGGACGTTAATTGTTTCCCTCATAACTTTGCGGTAGAACTCTTGGGGTGATACCCGGGGCAGCGAATGAACCCTGCTGAGGTTAACCCGGGGTCTAACCTGTCCCTGATGGCGTGCATCTACCCTACCCTCAGTACGGACCAAGTATGTCCTACTTCCCTTTACTTCGGTAATGACCCCGGAAGCCATGTTGGGGATTTCTTGAAAGAGGTGCAATAGTCTCTGTCACCCACCTGGTACTTCGGCTGTGCTCCTACAGACCTGTATGGTCCACCGGACTCAGGAGGGACAACAATGTCCGCGGCTGTCTTCCGTGGAGTACCTCGGCCGGGCTCCTGCCGTCCGCGCCTGGCAACGTGCGGAACGTGGCCAGGACCCGCAGTAGTGCTCGGGACCTGTGCGTTCCTGCTGCGCGCACCTTGACACCGCCGTCTTGAATGTCGGGACGAATCTTTCCGCCTCCCCGTTGGACTGCGGGAGGAAAGGCGGCGCGCAGACGTGTTGTATCCCGTTACCCTGCAGTACCTTGCAAACCCTTGGGAAGTAAACTGTGTCCCGTTATCGGAGACCAATGTGACCGGAAGAACCTCGGTCACGAAAATCCTCTCCAGTGCATCGATTGTATGCACCGACGTTGTGCTGGCCCTCTCTACAACCTAATGGTAGTTGGACTTAGCGTCCCATCCACATCTTGTCCCAAAACGGCCCAGCGAAGTCCACATGCACCCGCTCCCATGGTTCACTGGGCTCGGGCCAGGATACCAAGTCCTTGCTGGGTGCACTCTGGTTAACTTGGCAGACTTTGCATCTCCTGAGCATCTGGACGATATCCGTATTTAAGCCTTCCCAAAAGCAGTGGCGGCGTGCCAGCTGCTTAGTTCGGACTATGCCCCAGTGTCCTTCGTGAAGGAGCTCCAGCACTGTCTTCCTCAGACTTCTTGGGATGATCACCCTCGTGTATTCCTCCCTACTAAGAGCAGCACCCCGCCTTACACGTTAACCTGTTCTTCTTACTGTACCATGCCGCGTTACGCCTCAGGCACCTGAGCGGCCAGCCTTCCCTGATGTAACTCCTCACCATTCGCAGCTCTGGGTCTCTGTCTCCTCTGCAATCTTTTTAGCCCCAAAGGAAACTCCGATGGCACCTGGAATTCGTCCGCGTCAATCTGGAGACACTCCGCCTCAGATTTGTCAAAATCTAGGTCCGGCCTCCCGGTAGCCGAGATAAGGCATCGGCGTTCGCGTGTTGGGTCGTCCTCCTAAAATGGATTTGGTAATTATAGTCTGTTAGAAACAACGCCCATCTTTGTAACTTGTGTATTCGTCGTGCTCTCTGGGATCCTTTTCCTGGATGGAACAGCTGCACTAAAGGCTTGTGGTCCGTGATTATGTCGAATTTGCTACCGTATAGGTAGTCGTTAAACTTCCTCACTGTGAAGATAATCCCTAAAGCTTCCTTCTCAATTTGGGAATAGTTTTTCTGGTGCTTGTTGAGCGACTTAGAGGCGAACGCTATCGGTCTGTCTACACCGCTGTCATCCTTTGTGATAACACCGCCCCAGACCATAATCCGAGGCGTCTGCTGCCGCCGTGATGAGTCTTCCCGGCACAAAATGGTTCAGCTTGACCGTTTTTACTAACGCTTCCTTCAGCTGGCTCAGTGCCCTCTCACAGTCTTTGGACCACATGAACTTTACCCTTTTGCCTCAGTTTGTTCAACGGAGCTGCTGCCGTGGAGAAATTCCTGATGAACTTGTTGTAATAATTTACCTTCCCCAAGAGCGCCTGCAGTTGTTTCACGTCAGTCGGTGGTGGCAGTCGCAGGATGGCTTCCACGTGCTGGCTGGTGGGCGAAATGCCGGTGCTGTCTAGCACGTGTCCCAGGAACACTACCTGATCTTTGAAAAATCACACTTGTCTCTATGTACTTTTAGCCCATTCTCCTGGAGCATTTTAAACAAACTTTTCAAGTTCTCTCTGTGCTCACTCTCCGAGCTCCCGGTGACTATGATGTCGTCTAGGTAATTACAGCAGCCTCTAAGCTCCGCTGTCAATTGCTCAAAACAGCGCTGAAACAGTGCGGCTGCTGAATTTATGCCGAATGGCAGCCTATTATATCTAAAGAGGCCTAATGGGGTGTTGATGACTGACACTTCCTGGCCAGCGGCAGCTGCAGATAGGCGTCCCATAGGTCAATTTTTGAAAATTGCTGTCCGCCTGACAGCTTATAAAGTCTTCCGGCTTCGGGATGGGTACTGTTCCACCTCTACCTATTGATTGACGGTACTCTTGAAGTCGCCGCACAATCTAATTGAACCGTTAGCTTTTTACAACCACCAAAGGCGTGGCCCACTGGCTTGTAGATACTAAGTTCTTCGGCCACTTTCTCTCTAAGGGTCCACGGGACCGGTCTCGCTTTATAGAAGCGGGGCTTGTACCCTACCTTTAGCTGAATGCTCGCCTGAAATGCTTGCACTCACCGAGCACGGGAGTGCAAGTGTGGCCGGGAGTATCATTGTGCGAATTGAACATTCGCTTCTTTGCACTGGTGCGCCCTAGCGGCCGAACGGTACACGAAAGCTGCTCTGAGTGCGCCCTCGGTGCGCACCAGTACGGCGAATGGAAAACGCTATTATTGAGTGGTGTGGACTGGTACGAGACAATGCCAAAAATCGAAGGGACACCCCAAAGAGGTAGTGGCTAGATACATCCGCGAGGTTCCTAATGAAACCTTCAGAAGTGACTTGAGTATATTGTACTGCGCATGCTGTGAAAAAGGTGTCAATCTCCCAACGGTTTCAAGTCACGGAGCACATCGCTGCAGCAAAACACAGAGAAAATAAGGAAAGCAAATTGAAGCTTCAGCAAACATTCCTGACACCTTCATCTGATGTTCGATTGAACATCAGATGATCTTGTTTAAGTAAGTTCGATTGAACTTCGTGTTCGATCTTGATTAAGTAAGTCGGTCTTCTTTACGGATTTGTGTCGTGCATTAGTTAGAGTCGATATTTCCATTTACAAAGTCAGCGACCCTGAGTTCAAGAAAAATACACTGACTTCTTCTTAGAAAAATACACTGACAAACAAATTCCGGATGAAAGCACGCTCAGAAAAAAGTGCATGAATACTATTTATTTGGAAACTCTGACTAAAATTTGAGAGGAAATACTACTACTAAGGTCTGGGTTTCAATTGATGAAACTACTGACGTTGAAGGACAATATATTGCAAATATTATTCTAGGAATTATGTGCTCTGAATCTACTTCGACACCTTTTCTATTATATTGTGAACTTTTCGAAAAATGCAACCGCGCTACAAGTGCCAGAATTTTTAATGACTCGATGAGTCTGCTGTGGTATCATGCATGAAAACGTGTTGTTTGTAACCGAAGCTGCTCCTTACATGGTGAAAGCGGGAAAGCATTAAAAGTGTTCTACCCAAAGATGATTCATCTTACTTGCGTAGTACCTGCTCTTCATCGAGTGGCAGAAATTGTACGACATCAATTTCCTGATGTCGATGCTTTGACATCGACTGTTAAAAAAGTATTTTTGATAGCACCAAAAAGAGTTAAAATGTTTAAAGATAGTTATCCTGAACTGAATTTGCCTCCACAACCGCCGGAAATTATAAGATGGGGCACGTTGTTAGAAGCAGCTCAATATTATTGTGAAACACTTTTTCATTAACAGGTCTTTTTAGAGCCTCTTTGACGGAAGAGGGGTTAGATTTTATGACGTATTCACATCTGATTCCACCCGCATCTTTCCTATAATTCTGTTTGGCAACGTATAAGAAGAACTACCTCACATACTGAAAGCAGGTATAATAAATAAATAAATAAATAATAATAATAATAATAATAATAATAATAATAATAATAATAATAATAATAATAATAATTAGTACTGTCATGTGTAACCGCTCATATATCGGTTACATTGATTTTTAAGAAGCATCCGAGAACGTCAAGACACGACAAGCAGCAATTATAGTGTTAACGAATTGCAATAGATCGCGCCAGCAGTAAATGGGAGAATTGCGAGAATTTACTAAAAGTTTCTGAACGCACTCGCGTACAAGAGATCGAGGACCAATCAAAATCACCCTTGAAAATATCGGCCCTAGGACAAGCTCTCTCTTTTGCTGCCGCTCGCCGATCTGATCACACCGCAATTGTTCGTGCTGGACGGAGAGGAGAATTCGCCGTATTTCGACGATTTGAAGCTTGAAAAAGGTAATTCGTCTCATTATGTTAAAATAACTATATCATGTATGAGAGAATTTAAAACTTTAAATTATGAACATTCTGATAAATTCACGTAAACGCATGACACAGGAATATACTATTTTTCTATCTACGAGGAAATAATATATTTCAACGTTCAAGAACGTTTACTGAAATAGAAAGCATGTGCTATAGAAAATGTTTCTTTCTATTTTCAGTTGTTGTTTTTTTTTTGTTTTGTCTTTCAACTCGGCTTACCACGTAAGAAATTCATTACGCGAAGATATTGCAGTCAGAGTATATAAAATTCGAAGGACTGTGGTAGAAATTCACTGGAGCACGGGTTCTCCGAAGCAAGAGGTTGCCACGACCTTGAAAGGATCTGGGTCGCCGGTTTCCGTCGCTCCAAGCTTTCGAAATATTTCTTCGAGACGTTTTGTGAGTCAGAAATTCTCATAGAAAGAAATGTGTAAAGAAGCGATATGCTACAGAGATAGATTCACCTCACTTACAGACGTTGATAGTCGAGTAATTATATTAAAATCATTTAAACGTAATCTATTACAATATTGCAGTCGTAAAAGGAAGCCAGATAACTAATTCCTGTGAAAGAATTGTAAAAAACCTATTAATTTCGTTTTTCTATTATTGATAATATTTGTTCTTTTAGTGTGTGCATTCAATTTATTGTTTAATAGTTTTCAAATTGTTCAAAACCAATAATTAGTAAAAGCGTTATTATGGATTGCATAACAATATTCTTTTTGCTGGCTAAATTGTATAAAGTAATAATCTATGTGAAAGTGAAACTACGTCTTGTATATATTTTATTCACTATTCATGTGACAATTTCTTGGAAAGTGTGTGTAAAGGGTATTTTTGGTATGTGATTATTTTCCAGTATTTTGTGTTTCCATGTATTATTGTCTTACGTACAGGTATTTTATTGTGTTTTTTGTGAAGCAGAGGGTAATATAATTTTATTTAAAGTGTTTATGCAAGTGTTAAAACGCAACTTCAGTTGTTAGGTAATCATGTAAATGCTGAAGGTAGAGCAAGTGATAGAATTTTTCAATGCAATGTGTAAATGCTAGATTAGAATTGTATTCAAGTATTTAACAGAATATATTTAGAACTCGGTTCATAGTTAAAAGATTAACTTGCCTATGTTTCTCTTATTACAAAAGCTGGATAAAAGACGAACCCACTCCTATAGGACAGTTAGGACATATGAAACTATTCCTAATTTTTGGTGTGACATTGTCGTAACATGTCACAGATCAAGTAATACTACAAGATTACTTGCTTGAGTGACTCTCTGTAGGCTTTTTAGAGAACAGTCAAAAGGTAGAGCGGTCACACATGACAAGGAAATAAAATGTAATGAAAAAATAAGTGACTTATTTAGCCTAGAACCAAACTGAATCGTTGTACAATTAACGCACCGCCCCGCATTGACATTGCAATGCATTACACTAAAACTTTCGTTTTATCTTTCATTACGAGCCTTTAGAAAAACGACTATTTTTCAGCGTATGCTCTATTTTTAGTTTCATTTTATGCGATTGATCACCTCTTCTTTAATGCTTACGTTTAAATAGTATCAAATTAGACTCGTCCTCATCCAGATAACCGCAGTACGCTTGATGTGAGTAGAACAAAGCATTGAGATTTGCTTTGTCACCCTTTATCGATTTCCACCCTATCATTTGCAACATAATCTGTTAAAATATAGGGTTTGCGGTGCATTCGCCAAAAACAAACGAGGGTTGTTACCGCAATCTCTGCGGCCTGTGGCGGCCGCCGCCCCACGATCGACCCCACCCCCTTGCAACGCACTTCGGTTTCGCGCTCTCGCGGCGGGTTGCATCCGCTCCTGCTGCCGGCCACACGCCCCGCGCCAGCTTTCAGCCGTGCCTTTGACACCGACTCCCTGCTCAATTAGACGCGACATCAGCGCCTAATCTAATTCCCCCGCTCTAACTGCTAATGAGGAGACTGGAGTTTGGCTGCACGGAAAGCCGCGACCCCAAGGGAGGTCCGGACCGTCTGTCTGTACGTAGCGCGACAGCGCGCGTACGCGCCATGGCCTACCAGCAGCGTCCCGACCTCGCGGCTATGGGTTAAGGGGGGACGTGTCGATAGCACGAAGACATCCCCATACCGTATTCTGTTCTTCTCAACCTGAGAAGTGAGTTTTCTCATCGTCACACAGCAACATACACTGGGACATTGCAAGGATAAGTCATGTATAATCTTGCCTCGACCGGGAATCGAACCCGGAGCGCGTTATGGAAAGCGAGCACGCCGTCCAATGAGCTAAACCGCGAGGGCAAGGGAGATCCGGTAATCGCCAGAAAATCGTTCCGCACAAGATGGCAGTCAACGTTGTCTGTCGTTAAATACACTATCTACTCCACCATTCAAGCTATGTTCTGCAAGGTACTATGGAAGTTAAAAGTACACGATAACTAGAAATGTAGAAGCAGTTGGCTAAGTCATACGGAGGCTAAGCAGAGAACGAACTCCTAAATGTATGGCTTAAAATAGCAGATGTGAATCTCTGACGAAGAACACTGCACAAATTGTTTGCAAACTGAAAAGAAAAATACAACATTTAATTAATTTAACAATTTTCAAGAACAGTAGCCTACCTATGTTTACTTTCTTTAACTTTCAAATAACCAAAGTATTTCCTTAATGTCCAATTCCATATGTACTATATCAACTCTCCCAAAAAATCTAGTTCATTTACTTTTCCGTAATATTGTCCTCAACCAAATATACCGTCAGTATGACATTGCCTTTCTTGCATCCAAATTCTCCACTGACCCACGACACTCCACCTGCAATGCTCTCTCAATCATGTACGTCCTAATCCCAGAACGTCCATTCTGTCCCTGGCTGTTGATTCTTAAGTGGACGTCACTTAACCCTTAAACTTTTTCTTAACCCCAGGGACAAATAATGTCTTGCAACACTCTGAAAATTATTCACATGAACTTCTCCTTTTAGATTATGCTATTTATGTCCAGTTTTGCACGTGATGGATACTCTTCGGGTTTCTCAGTTGCTTTTTTGTTGGAAATAAATGTGTTTGTGGTCAGATATGCCACATTTGACATCTAAATTGCAAAATAATTCTTAAAACGTCTCTATTTCGGTTCGTAGTATTATGTTAATTTGACGGACTTGTCTCTTATGATTTGGTAGCTCTGATTCAAACATTCTCATGCTGGTAAGATTGAAGGTGATGATATGCCATGATGTTTTTCTGAGAAACATTATTCTTTGTTATTTAGCACGATATAGTAAATAAAACAAATAAATAGCATCACTTTCTCAATTAATAATTTCAAATAACAACCGTGCATCAAATACTTGTAAACTATTGCGTAAAATGTTTGGCGTAAAAGACCCAAACAGAGTCCACGTATGTATGGGAGAAGCAGAGTCGACGACACTTAAACATCCTTCTACATTTAATCAACTTGTTATCGTTTCTGTTTTTACGTGATCAAGTACTGCGACTCCGAAGCATCTTCTCCAAAAAAGTATTTTAACATTATTCATTCTCTTTTTGAGAGATTGGTTAAGTAATCAAATTTCAGACCAATATATTATTGTGTCCTCCCTCTACCAAAGACTTAAACAGCTGGATTTTTGTTTAGTTCTAATACCCTTACTCCAAAGAAGTAATGGGTCTTTTCCATATTGATTTCCACTCCACCCCTATTCCTCTACATATTTTCTCATCAAGAAGGAAGCATTTTCATCTTTTGCAAGAACAATGTGATTGTAAGCGAACAAGAAAGAATGAATATTTTCTTCTCCCACCTGAATTCCCATGTTAGTGCACTTTTCATTCGATTGCTCAAGGCTGACGTAATATATATTTTGAAGAGTGATGGGCAGTGCCAGATTACCAAATAGGCTGAGTATGCTGCAGCCAGGGCGGGGAATTTTGAGAGACGGGCGAATTTCGGCAGATACAACATTTCATAAGACGAACTTTTGCAGTTTTTTTTATAGAAATATTTCGTTTCATATTTGTAACAGAAGAAAGTGTACCTCCCTCAAATCAAACAACGCGGTAAGACAATTTTCTGTAAAAATTGTTAGTTTTCGATAGAGTAACGAATGTGCTGTTTGAAACAAGAGCAAGCATGTGGTTGAAATTACTTTTGTTCGCAAAAATTTTCTCACCTTTGACTCCGAGTACGCAGTTAGCGTGTGTGTGTGTGTGTATACATATATATTTCAAATGTGCATCTGCAATGTTCCGTTTCGACGTATAAATATTTTCAAATGCAACAAAATATATAGTAATAGGTAAAATATTTAAAAATATGTAATTATACCAAAACATGTAAAATAAAAATAGTTTTAATTCATTCAGAATGTCTTGTTAACTATAAAACACATTGTTGAATGCAGGTATCTAGTTCCGATAAAATCATGTATTTACGTAGAAATCCATTCCCTGGTGATAAGTCTACCAGCAACTTAATTCACAAATTTTCCAGTCTTCTGTAATATTGAACTAGAATTCCACTACATGTTGTGATTCGAAAATATCGTTCTAATTCTATTAATCTATAATGTCCCACCTATGCACCGTGTTAACACGAATTCCTGTAATAACATTTTTTTAAATTAAGTTTTAATTAAGTATCTCTGGGTTTAGTGACAAACTAAAACAACGATATTGTAATTCAATAATGTTTTCACTCAATAATGTTTTCACGAATCACGAACCGCATTCCAAGGAAAGTCTTGCCATTGTTCTAAAAATTTGCTATTGGTATTATTTTCATGGAAGGTGTGTTATTCAGCCCTTAATATTTTTGCAGATTTTTTTTGCGGCATCTCCATTACACAACAGGAAGTGTTTAGCAAACGATTTTTAATTAAAACTTCTGCCATGCTTATGAAACTGGATGAATGACAGCATTCAAGGTCTTACACCTCCATCGACCGTGACATCACAATTCTCACTAACTTCAAATCATTCGGCGTTTTTGTTCCCTGTTCTCCAAATGGCGAGTCAACACCGATAGCTGTGCTCTAACCTTTCAACAAGTGCAGAATCGTGTTGTAAGTTCGCAATGCACGCCAATCCGCTTCCGGAAGCTGCTCTTGACGAACAAGCAGCCTTCACGCTCAGATCGACCCCATCGCTCGTTGCCACTCACCGCTGCTCACTGCATTCGAACGAACAGATCGTCATAATGAATTCAAGGGGCTACGCGCATTAGAATAACAAATGCGATTTCCAGAACTGCACTTCAATTGCAAACGCGCGCCTTATCGGCGCCGGCCGGCCCTCGCCCATCAGCGTCCTCGTCCTGCGACACACTGCGCGGGACACGGCTGCCCCGGAGGAAGCGAAAAACGCGCCGGGCTCTGAATAAGTAACGACTCTCCGGAGCGGCGCGGCGCCTCCGGGCACGCCGGAAAGCGCCACCGTGTGCATTCGCCCATGATTATGATCATTACGGCCCGGAAGTTCAGGCGTTCATTTGGCTAAAATAGACATGCAGAAACCCATTTACTTTTACTAAAATAGGCGCTCAGAAAAGGCGTTTATTGTGGCTAAAGTAGGGGTGAAAAATACATGAAACATTGAAAAATTATTATTATATATAATTATTAACAATTTTTTACAATAATTATAAATAATTATTATAATAAAATTAATAGTTAAAATTATTCACATTTTTATTCTAACTAAAATTTACTTTACCACTTCCATGGCAAGAAACCCTCAATCAAGAAGCAAAACAAATAAATCAATACATCTTTTGTTGGTAATCTTGATTGCACGTTACCATCTGGTATGCCAACTATGAATTTATTTAATAAAAAAATTCAAAATTTATTGCTTATTTATTTTTGAAAATAGATTTTACATGGAGTTTTTGTTTTTTCTCCTTTCAAAAATTCAAAATTTAAGTAGTATATGACTTAGTGTAGGGATCACAGAATTTTGAAAATATGCACACAATTCACTTTTCCCATAGCACGTCATACGCAGTTTTTAACTGTTTTTGACGTAAAATAAATAAAATAAATAAAATATGAATTTATTTTACTCGTGACGGTGACTCTACGAAACGCTATTCTGTACTCCCTTTTGCACCTTGAAATGGTATCATTGAAAACGGAATTAAATATTTCGTTGCACTTGTGTAATCGACAGAAAAGAGGAGAGGAACAGAATGGTGTATCATGTGCAGGGCTCGGCAACCAGCACCAACTGTGTACTAGTTGCCACACATGCCGGCAGTTATTACTGTTTATAGGAAATATGCGGAAAGTGGAAGATACATACAAGTTTGGTCAGTCTGGATTCAGTTACTTGTAACTAGATAAAGGTGACGATGCCGATGCAGTAAACCGTTTTAAAAGTATGTTCATGTTTTGAAAATTCCTTTCATACTAATTTCTTTCGTGCGTAGCTTTGTTCAAATATATTCTTACAATATCTGGTTTTGGAGTTACCAATGAATCGTAGTAGCTGATAATGTTATATTCTCCTTCAAAAATTCCCAACATCAAATGACCATGTTACCTTCATACCGGATATGAACTGGTAATATTCCAATTTTAAAATTATAATCGCCGTAAAAAATACTTAGAAGGTTGATGATGGGTATAAAGTTTAGTACAGCTACATTTTTTACGATTTTTGCTTATATGCGCAATAAAGCACAAAGATCACCTTTTCTGGGTTATTCTCTAATATTGATATAAGGTCATTCTCAATTAGTTCCAAAAATTCTGACGCAAAATATTCCAAAATTCCATTTGATTCTTTCCCGGATTTGCTTACCACTACCACATTTTTCTCCCCTAATTTTTGAAGACATTAAAACTCCACAAACTCAGTCTAATTTGTGTTTACTTCCACTTCTGCAATTGCATTATTAATCGTTTCGTATGCGATTACATATAAACATTAAAAGGTGAGTGTTTTGTATGTTTATGTGAATAAGGTGCTCTTTGAATCACAATCAGTGAAATTGTCGCTGATTCAATCAGTGAGAGCAAATCACTGATATCTTCAGTCGAAATGTGTAGTTTTGCTGACAATCAGTGAATTTGTGAACCTTTTCATAATGACGCCAGCATTTCTCTGGTTGTCAGTGGTATAGTGCCGCGCCACCATACACACTGGTCCAGTCATTCACGTGCTCTGTTGTGTATGTAAGCAAAATTACGTAAGATTGGAAAAGAATTTCCTGTAATACTAAGAAATAGTTTGAATACTGGTTAATTTTTTTTTATTAACTTGGAAACTTATGTAACTTAAGATTTTTAATGTAATGTTTGAAATATATGATACAGTGTGAAATATCTGACGTGCAATGGATAATTTCGTTTATGAAAGTTGTGAAAAGCCCAAAATGCTCTCTATTACACAACAGCAGAGCCGGGCATGCCAGCAAACTATTAACTCATTCTTTGTTTTTTCCAATTTAGTTTAATGACACCAGTCCAGGAGTGGAGTTTTGAAGAAGTGTAAGAGAAAGTGCTGGAGCTAACTGGGGACTCTAACACAGTGAATATTTTGAAAGGTATTTTAATTTGCCAAATTTCTATGTTTCTGTTTTAGGAGGGCTTTAATTTGCATCTGGAGGAATCGGAGAGGAGAAAAACCTTCAAGAAAAATGTCCAGCAATATTTGATATGGGTGAAAGGATAGAAAAACTATTCTTGTTTTGTTCAGGGTGATGGTTGGTTTTAACATCTGCCCTTCCTTTTTTTAATAATAAAATATTCCTTCCCTCTTTGCAGCATTTGTCTTACTGTTTAAATTAATATTTATAACAAATTTGGCATACCCAACATCATTAGCAATTTTTTCCTTTTCAGCAGTATATAATGATTATACCCTTCAAGTATTTAATTTGAAATAAAACTCAATTGGGTTTCTGTAATAAACCCCTCCTGGGAAATGAGCAATGCTTCAGCAATTGTTCAATTACCATAACATTCAACCATTGGAGTTAGTTTTGTTATATCATAGATATTTGATTCTTATGTTCTGTGTCCGGTATTGACTTCGTAGGTTGACTTTGAGATTTTCCCAATATCGTGTATGGCCCAATTCTCAGTTCATCTAATTTCTTCATATTCAGGCGATTTTCATGTTCTATGTACACAAGATCTCCCTTTTAATTAATTGTCTCCTGTGTAGGTCGAATATTCTTTGTTGTCATTATGAAGTTTTATTGTATTCTGGAGTGCTATTTTTTCTTCCTTTTTTTTTGTATTTATGGTTTTACCCTCTAGCAAGTATTTTGGTGAGAATTTTGTCACTGTATGCTCTGTCTCGTATTTCTCCACAGCTTTTTCACAATAGTTGTCCATAGAATAGCAGCCTTTTTGTCAGTTTCCTTCATAATACATCTTATTTTATTCACTTAAGTCTGGTTTAATCTTTCATTGAGACCATTGGAGAAAGGTGCATCTATGGCAGTAAAAATCAATTTTATTTGTTTCTTTACTAGGAATTGTTTTAATTCTTTTGAATTTATTCCTGGAAATTGATCTGTTAGTACCATTGGTTTAGTGGTGAGTTTTAGTTGACATTTACATAACTGAAATGATTGAAGGCGTTGTCATTGTAAACAATACTATTTATTTCAATAATAGCAGCTTTCGATAGCTTAGCCATCTTTTCAGTTTCATCATCTAAAACTTGCCAAGTACTTGTAATATATCAAATGTTTATTTGTATTTTTACTTTAAACATTTTGACAGATTTAATGTCCTTTATTTATTTTTATTGTAAATTGCATAAAATCCATTGAAATGTATTTATATACATTTAAATTATAAGAGTCCTTTCTTTCACTACTTTCATCACAACTTTCTTTTCAGAATTTGTTGTATTGTCACCAGAATTGTCAATAATATGTACATAAAATAAATAGTGTTAACTGCAGGCCAATTTTTCTTCGTAGTGAGTTTTGAAAAGTTTCTGAACCGGTTTTCTTCTCTGTTGTATGTTTTTCATTGGTTTAAATAAAGACTTGTATTCACCTATATCACTTATAAAGGCAGTATCTCCCTTTAAAATTACCTTAATTCCAACATATCTCTTTACCAGTATTCCTTTCATTGAAAAGCAAATTTTTGTAAGTAAATGATGTAACAAAACTCTCCCTACCCCAAGGATAATGTGACTAAGGAACTAAACCATAACATCGGACAGTTTTTTCTATGAGATAATGTTGAAGACAATAAATGAACAGATATATGGATTACTCATATGAAATAGTATATAGATCTATTATTACCTCATTTGTCAATTTTTTGTGAGTTAAGATTCTGAGTGACTCAATCTCTTTGCCATAATATGTATATGTCTACTGTATTTGTTTTGTAGTTAATAATTACAGTGCTGTTCAAGTAGATCATTTTCGCATAAAATCTATCAATAGATTTGTGCCTAATTAACTTCGACATTCTGTATACAATATGTCGATACCCTGTACTCTACTGTACAAACCAAAATCCTACTATTGAGATATAAAGGGAAAATACTTCAAATACAGGTATAAATTTATTGTATTGTATTTATTAAATGTTTATGTTTTTGAAGCATTTATTTAAAGCAATACAGTTATTTCTCAGTAGTAGGATTTTGGTTTGTGCATTACAGTACTGGAGAAGCGATATAATAATTCACTGATTCAAATAAGTGAAGACTTACTTTCACTGATTGCAACTGCTATTTATTCCACTGGTTCAATTAGTTGTTACATTTTCACTGATTCAAATACTGAAGTATCACTGATTCAAAACTGGACCCGTTTTCACTGATTCGTTCAGTTCGATTCACTGATTGCCAGTGGCAGGGTTATAACTGACACAATCAGTGAATAGTCACTGTCAATCAGTAGTTTTCACTGATTCAGGCCGAGAGAGTGTTTGTTAAGTTCAATAAAAATAAGTTCTGGATCGCATTCATTTGAAAATTGGTATTTGTACACTTAGGAGCCTAGAAGATAGAAATCGAAAGTAGAATATTCATCCTTTCTCTAACATTACCCACAGTTTTGTTTTCTCCGTTCATATGAAATTTTCAAATTTAATACGTTCCAAAGGATTACTGTTCGTCGGTTTTTACAAATTTATTTTTAAAAATATGGCAATAGGCCTTATGGAAAAACCTAAAATGAAATATGCCGTCACTTTTTCAAATTAACGACACTTGTTGACTTGAAGATGTCAACATCAGTGTTGCTAACGTTTTGAAAGTAAATTATGGTAAATTGAGAGAAAAATACCTTTTGTTACTGGAGTGTAATCAAAGCCATTTACATAGATCTATTTATGTGGCGTTGGTTTAATTCCCGGTTTACTTACTAAGATTGCAGCGCCGAAACACGCAGAGAAACGTTTTTCAAAATTTTCTTTGAGTCTTCTGGCCAGATCCGAAAACAAACTATCAATTCCCCAACAGGAGACCGAGACGCGTCGAATGACACCTCATATAACTCGAATTACTGCACGGGAAGTGGTCTAGCCGTGAGTGACGCAAATCCCACATACGCACATCTGCACACTCGGAGTGACTCAAATACTATATAGGGATTCCATATGTTCTCAGTGCACAAGACAAGTGACTTAGACCAAAATTGCCATTTTGGAGAGGAACAGTTTCATGCTGAACGGGAAGTTATTTCGCGGTCGAAGAACAAATGGTTTACTTCAATAGCGTATCTATATTTCGTCAACTACCTTAACAAAACTTACTATTAACAATGAACTACATTAAATATATTTTTCACTTGACAAAAATAATTGAGATTTGTCACATCTTTGTGTACTGACGATCTGATATATGATGACGGACTCTCTTGGAAAATTAGTCAGAAAATTTTGTTTCTTGTTTTTTTACTTCATTTCCGTCCCATTTGTTCCTTATGTCTCCAGGTATTTTATTTATAAATTTTTAAAATTAGAGCATACACTCTCTTATTCTTGAGTTTGCATCAATTTTATGTTTACACACAATACACCACAATAGCTCAAAGTTATATACAATAAATTATTTATATCTATTAGAGCATACACTAGAAAATAATATGAAAGATTCTCATTTTATCTTCATTTACAATTTTCATATTCCTGTTATTCACGGCGGTCGTAAACAATCATTCGGATAATATGAAATTATTCTAGAAGGAAGTGAAGCAGTACGGTCTATTTCAAAAATTGTTCGTATAATACAGGATTCTAGTAAAAAATTTGGACAATATTCTGAACTAAGAATTCTCAAATTATTAAGACATGAACAAAAGGTCGCGTAGTCGCCGATCTTCCGGGGTCCTGCTAGCAGCTTCCCATCTTCTCCCTGACAGCCGTGCATCGAGTGTCGCTAACCCGTCGGATGGCCCAGAGTTCTCTTCCCAGGAACAGTGCTTGCAGGCTGAGCTGCGTCAGGTGCCAATGTAAGTAACACTATCCCAATAAACTGCTGTTTGCCATGACTGGGGTTATCGCTGTTCCTATTGCTCCTCCGATCCGCCTTAGGTTTTTAAGAAAATAGGAACAGTCCGGAGGGCACCTTCTGCCCTTACAATCCTTCCACTCCCCGAACGTGGTGCCAGACCCATCCCCACCCACGACATTGTCTCCTTGCGAAGTTCTGTCTTCTCTTGTGAATCATAATAAAAACCGAATCAGCTCGGAACATAGCTTGCAAGTGGAATCGAACAGAAAGGGTGTTGAGAGCGCTACATCGAGAGGCCAGACGCCAGCCAGCATCAAACATTCCGCGAGGCAACGCCCTCGACAGATCGATCGGCCGTTTTGCGCGACCGCCGTGCAGGGCCCTCGCGCCCTGCAGAGAGCCCGAGCTGACATTGGCGAGCTCTTCGTGGAAATGGCGACTAGGGACTTCTTAGCAGGCGACGAATTTTTCTCTCAATACGCCATCATTTTCTTTCACGGCATTACCAACACTTTTTCGATTGATTTTGGCGTGTTTCCGGGCGCGCTAACTGCTTTGGTTATTAGTCCAGTAAGTGTAGTGAATGTTTCTTTCTTGGGAGATGACGATGATCTTCCCCAGCTGCATGGTGAGATCCGGCGCCGACCTACCGTCGGCTAGTGGGGTTTCCCCTTAACCAGGACACTCCCACCAGCAGAGCACCGCCCCAACCGGACAAACTCTAAGTTCCCGACCGGTCTCCCGAAATATATGGTAGTGTAGTACATGTAAGTGTGTGTGAGGGGAGAGGATAGGAGAAGGAAGAGGAAGGAAAGATCGCGCGCGGTTCATGGCCCGTTTGGTAGGGTACTGCTCCGGCATTCGCTTGGTGCGATCGGAGAAACCACGGAAAACTGCCGATCAGAGGAGCTGGCCGCTAGAATTCTCCTCCAGACAACGACTGAATTCGACCTAGCTGAAAAGCTAGTGTCGAAAATCCTGCCGCCGCCAGGACTGGAACCTAGGACCTCCGGGTCAGAGGCGCTACGGTGACATCAGTTGATGAACTGAGCTACTGCTCCCGGCTTGGCAACACTAATGTTGTCATCTTTAAGTGGACAAGTAAAGTTCATTTGAATACGTGACGGCATATTTCATTTTAAGTTTTATCCATAAGAACTATTGCCATATTTTTTCAACAGGAGGCCACCTGTGGTATGATTATCAGACTACGTAGCTTCATCTCTGAATACCAGAATTCACATCCGAGTGATCCGGGTGGTAGGTGATTCCGGGCACGGTAACTATTGAGGTCGTTAGTCCCGCAAGTGTAGTGGATGTTTTTTATCGTGATCTTCCGCCGCCAAATGGCGAAATTTGATGCCGACCTACCATGGAATAGCGGACTTTTCCGCAACCACATATCTCCCACCAGTGGGGCACCGCTCCATCCGGTTCTAAGTCCCCAACCAGTCTCCCGCCATGTGTGATAGTGTAGTGCATGTTAGTGTAAGTGTGTGTAAGGGGTGAGGATAGGACAAGGAAGAAGAAGGAAAGATCGCGGGCGGTCCGTGGCCCGTTTGTTTGGGTACTGCTCCGGCATTCGCCGGGTGTTGATCAGATAAACCACGGAAAACTACCGATCAGAGCAGCCGTTGCTAGAATTCTCCTCCAGACAGCAACTGAACTCCACCTAGCTGACATGCTAGTGTCGAAAATCCTGTCACTGTGGGGAGTGTAACCCTAGAACCTCCCGTTCTTAGGCAATGCAGCAACATCAGTTGATGCACTGAGCCACCTCTCCCATTGGGAATACGAGATGAGCAAAACGGGTTCTCACAGATATTTTCGGGAGGAAGCCCCGAGATATTAGCGATACCATCATGGAAGTGGTGACATGCGCAACACACCCATTGGAGGTGACTAACGGCGAGGTTGTGAGACTGATCACCTTCCACACCCTGACGCCGGGATTCAAATAGCAGTCGATCCTCATGGAATACGTGTCAAACAATGCGGGTTCGCGCAGGTATGTTTGGAGGTAGCACCGAGATATTCCCGACAACAGCTTCGATATATCGAATTGCACCCTACTGCCAGGGTTGGGAAAATATTTTAAATTTACTATTTAAATACATTGCAAAAATACTTTATAAATAAGTATTTAAATACATACACAAAATGTATTAGGACTGGATGTGATATGCATTTAAAATATGTATTTTCTTGCAGAAAAATATTGTAATTAATTATTAATCAATCAAATTTCTCAACAGTAACTATTGTAATGTATTGGAACAATAAAAATTTTCAAATACAAAATGATATCAAAAATATGTCTAACAAAAATTAATGAAATTTCTTTTTCAAACGACTAATTTTCCAAACAAATCATCAGACAATAAATCCCTCGTTGGCAAATGTATAAAACCTGCAAAAAAAGAACAAAAAAACAATATAAATGTCGGGAGCAGTACCCTAACAAACGAGCCACGGACCGCGCGCGATCATTCCTTCCTCTTCCTTGTCGTGCCCTATCCTCTCCCCTTACGCACACACACTTATACTTACATACACTACACTACCACATATGCCTGGAGACCGGTCGGCAGCTTAGAGCTTGTCTCGGCTGGGGCGGTGCCCCGCTGGTGGGGTGAGTCTTGGTTAGGGGGAAAGCCCGTTAGCCGACGGTAAGTCGGCGCCGGAACTTGCCATCCAGCGGGGGAAGATCGCCGCCATTTCCCGAGAAAATATCATGCACTTCACTTACGAGACTAATGACCAAAGCTGGTGATGCGCCCGGAAACACCAAAAAATCAATCAATCAATCCGGTCGCGGACACACGATCAAAGGGACGTGCGAGGCGATCAGCTGCCCGCTATAACATAATAAAAGAGAGGAAAATGGGAGTTAAAGAACCTGTCTGCGTGTCTTCCTAAAAATATAAGATATAAAATATATCTATAAAAAGAATTTGTTTGCCTGGAATCGAGCAAGTTGTATCTCCTTACTGCAAGCACACAGATAAGACCCTGGCAGCCGCGACTGGAGCAATATGTTAAGAACCCTTCATCATTAACAAACTTTGGGGTCGCCTAATTATATGGAAATATTAAATTGTGCAACCTAAATCAATTTGACTCATAATCTATCCATTCGCAAATGGATTAACGTAAAATGAATAAATGAAGTATTGCAACCTCTGCGAGCAATGCAAACTTCGTATATCATTGTCTTAAAAGTTTCTTGATACTCGCTTAAATTTTTAGACTGCCAGTTCCTGAACTGTCTATTAGTATATTTAAGCACTCCCGTTATTACAGTACAATTGATGCGTTTATTTAATTTTTCATATATTTCGAATTTCAACTCCATTTCGATCACCCTTGTACGCTACACAGTGGGGGTATCCAGGAAAACTAATCTCCGCAAATGTAAAAGAAAGTTCAAAAGAATCTCATTTCGTAGTAAACTGCTTAAGGTATCGAAACTTGCGGTCCACTAGCCCCCGCACGTTCTACTGCACATTCTTCCACATGTTCCTCCCCACATGTATTTCACATGTTGGTCGCATAGTCCCGCCGTGTTAATCAATGATTGATTGATTGTTAATGGTTCCGGGTGCGCCAACAAATAGGGGAAATAGTCCCCTAAGTGAATTGCATGTTTTTCATCTAGAGGTAGCGGTGATCTTCCCCAGCTAGATGGCGCGATCCAGGTGCCGACCTACCGTCAACTAGCGGGGTTTCCCTCAACCAGGTATCTCCCACCAACGGCGCACCGCCCCCACCTGGAACAAGTTCTAAGTCCTTGTCCGGTCGCCCCGCATATGTGGTAGTGTAGAGTATATTCGTGTAATTGTGTGTGTAAGGGGTGAGAATAGGTCAAGGAAAAGGAAGGAAAGATCGTGCGATGTTCGTGGCCCGTTTGTTAGAGTACTGCTCCGGCATTCTCCTGGAGTTGGACAAAGAAACCACAGACACCACACCCAAAACTACCGATCAGAGCACCAAGCCGCTAGAATTCTCCTCCATAGAATTCGACCCAGCTGATAAGATAGTGTCGAAAATCATGTCGCCGTCGGGACTCGAAGGTAGAATCTCCGGGTCAGAAGGCACTGCAGTGACATGAGCTGATGCACTGACAGAGAGTTATGTGTTAATCAAGAAATTAAACTGCAAATCCAAAGAATTCATATAAATGTTTTTATTACGCAATAAAACTTCTAAACGTTGCTACTGCGAAAAGTGCATTGGCCCTCCAGAATGAAAGGACTAGAGTGCCCAAAAGAGCCGAAATTCTTCCAAAAAATAAAAGAAGAATCCTGAAGATTTTGCGCAAAGAAGTGCAATCTCCAAAACTCCTAACTTTTGAAATCATTGCTTCAGAAGTTAAATTACCCTTTCACTAAAACCCAACATCAGGGTTTCTGGCAACCTGCCTAAGAGATCAGGGAATCTTCCAAATCCGAATAGAACGTTCAAAAGGTAGGTACCATTTTGTAGACTGCAGACTGTAGACTGACACGACATAAAAACGTGACTCGCGTGCCCTACATAATACGAAAGCGTGATATTAGGGTCGTAGAATGCACAATCAAACTTGGAAAAATGGTTTCAGCATAATGCTTTGGAGGTTGCATGTAGGCCTCACTTCATAAATATACCAATCACTACCGGTAGAGGTAGCTCAGTGCATCAACTGATGTCATTGCAGCGCCTCTAACCGGGAGGTTCTAGGTTCGAGTCCTGACGGCGGCAGGATTTTCGACACTAGCATTTAAGCTAGGTCGAATTCAGCTGCTGCCTGGAGGAGAATTCTAGTGGGCGGTTTCTCTGAACGGTAGTTTTCCGTGCGTTTTCCGACCAACAGGCGAATGCCGGAGCAGTACCCTACCAAACGGACCACGGACCGCGGGCGATCTGTCTTCTCTCTTTGTCCTATCCTCTCCCTTACACACACTTACACTAACATGCACTACACTACCATTCCGGGAGACCGGTCGGGAGCTTGGAGCTTGTCCCGACTGGGGCGGTGCCCCGATAGTGGGAGAGTCCTTGTTAGGGAAACCCCATTAGCTGACGGTTGGTCGGCGCCGGATCTCTCTAGCCAGCGGGAAGATCCCCGCCATCTCCTGAGAAAAAATGCACTACACTAACGGAACTAGACTGAAGCAGTTGACGCGACCGGAAACACCTAAAAATCAATCAATCAATACCAGTCACTACCGCGAACATGTTTTAGGTCTTCAATCTCTTTGTTCAAAATTCTTTGAATAATTTTTATCCCACAATAATGCACTTTTATGGTTTTGGATTTATGATTTTTATAAAGGGTCAAAACAGCCATCTTTCTTTAGTTTATTTTAGAATGGTTCATACATACATAAAAATGAATATTAAAATATATTTCGATGACATTTTTAGCGACCGTTAAAACATATATAATATATTTAAATATATAAAATGCATTTATTGTATGTAATACGGTTGAGGCTTTGAATGTACATTAATTTGTGGGAGTGCTTTAAAGATTAGGCCGAAAATCTACCAATACGTTTTTCTCAGGTTTTGTCATAAGGAAAGATTCTGAAAACGACAAGTACTAAGACTGATTGCACACCTTTGTGTTAGAATCTGTTTTTGTCATTAAATATTGAAGAACATATTAGTGTTACCTGTGTCTGGGCGAAATGAAATCTGTTTCTTTTCTGGTGTTATTTCATTATTGAAGCGTGTATGCAAATCGCCAATTCACGGAGAATACAGCACCATGGGATTTCAAGTCGCATCGCCGATCTCACTGAAATGTTCCATCTTTCAGTGCAGTAGACTCACGCGTATTACTAGTTTTTTTACGCGCGACCCAAACCGCCACATAAACTGCTTGGCTGTGGATTTTGAAATAATGTGCGCTCGCCGTGTCTTAGGGGCAGAAACTAATTTCTCCGAATGTCGACAACTCACAATCAGCCTGCGCTCAGATGTCTCCAGAGTAATTTGAGTCTTGGCTATTGCTCTGAGCTTCAGCAGTACAGCTCTGACGAAGGCTACAATTTGATGGCCGAAACGCCAGCTCCATCGACTGGGACACCGGGAGCGTGCATTAACTGGGTACTGCAGCTCCTCTAACCGGGAGGTTCTAGGTTCGAGTCCTGACGGCGGCAGGATTTTCGACACTAGCATTTAAGCTAGGTCGAATTCAGCTGCTGCCTGGAGGAGAATTCTAGTGGGCGGTTTCTCTGAACGGTAGTTTTCCGTGCGTTTTCCGACCAACAGGCGAATGCCGGAGCAGTACCCTACCAAACGGGTCACGGACCGCACGCGATCTTTCCTTCCTCTGCCTTGTGCTGTCCTATCCTCTCCCCTTACACACACACACACACACACACACACACACACACACTTACATTAACATGTATTACACTACCACATATTTCGGGAGCTTAGAGCCTGTCCCGGCTGGGCGTTGCCTCGCTGGTGGGAGTTTTCTGGTTAGGGGGGAACCCCGCTAGCCGACGGTATGTCGTCGCCGGATCTAGGCATCCAGCGGGGGAAGACCACCGCCACCCCACGAGCAAAAACACGCGCCACACTTACGTGAATAATGACCATAGTAGTTGACGCGCCCGGAATCACTAAACAATCAATCGACTGAGACGCGGCTCATCCGAGACAGCCAAGAATCATAGTTTTGAACCCCCTTTGTTGTAAAAATTCCTGGGGTTCCCCAAGCGCGTCGGCTGCGCACGCATTCCCCCCCCCTCCTAAAGGCGCACGACGCGGGGAGCGCTCTACTTGTTGATTTACGAGCGCGGCGTCTGAGGCGCGAGTTCGTCTGAGGGCCACGGCGACGCTTTTAGCGCAGCTGCGCCCCGCCCGGCCCCGCCCCGCCCCGCCACCGCTGCGGCTGGCCCCACGGTCACGTGACGCCGCGCCGGCAGAAGCACCCGGATCGATCCCCGGCGGCCAACACCCACAGGGGGATTGGCGAGCGCCCGCGGCGAAGGAGGAGGTGCGAAGGGGCAGCACAGTTGGGCTGATCGGCGACTTCAAAGATGAGACTCATTTATTTGAACTGCAGTTGGGTGTAACCCGGTGGAAGTTATTTTCATAAATAAGGTAATAAATTTCATGCAAATCATATAATCATAATGGTAATAATAATACCAATAATATACAAGTTGATGATTCATAAAACATTAAATTAAATTAAGATAATAAAAAAGAAACGCTTATAGTCTAAAGCCGTACTAAGTGTTTATACAATTAAGACGGCACTGCACTGTCCTTCACTTTACTGCACTTCACTATAACTCTTAAGACATTTCCTTCATTATTTCTCTGTTCTACACTGCATTTACCCTAAAATGCTTAATTAACGCTCTCATAAACTTAGGAATTCCCTAAATTAATTTCGTCCAGTATGGAATGGAATGTGATTCCAAATTTACATAGAAATGCCGCCTTGTGTTTTGATAACTTTGCAATATTATATTTTTTTATATTTAATTAGAGGCGTAAATAAGGGAGGTTTCCAAATGTAAGTCGTTGCTTTACAACCAATGAGTTACATCTAATAAATTGTTGGTAAATAACAACTAAAGGTTGTAATTGTCGACAATTTTAATTGTTTCGATTACCAAAATTAATTTTTAATTTGCCTGCGGCAGCAAATTCTTCCTTTTGAAAAGAATATGGAGTTTTGAAGCAACAAAAATTGGTGGTTTTGAAACAGCACACGTGAATACTGAATCTTCTTTCACTCCTCGTTGCATTTAATAATGGCAATCAATGGTAATAAATAAACCAGTAACGCAGCGATTATGGGAATATTGTCGTAATATCCGGTGAGAGAAAGCGCAGATTATCATAATGAAATACGTGCACTTTTCTGTCAAAATCGAAACCGTTTCATTTTTTTTTCTCTTTCCCCTAGGTATCTAACGAAACCACTGAAACGTCTCACATATATCTACTTTAAGCAAAAATTTCCTAATATTCTAGTTTTGGCTCTTAGTTGTACGACTTTAATGTAGATATACATGGAAGCCTACGACTTCCCTGCGCGTACATTCGAAATTAGTAATGTACTTTTCCTGAAAGCAATATAAGTAGTGCGATGGCTGGCAGAGGAAGCACAACCCCAGTTTCTGTCTCACTGGATACCATGTCATCGCCGATAGAGTGGGAGATATTAGATTTGCAGACCTCCCTAGGAACAGATATTCACTCCTAATGATGATATCAGAAGTTACATGTGGAAATCTTCCCTAAGCTTCATATGCAGCGAAGATTATATCTTTGTTTGGGTCAACATATTGTTGTGAGCAACTTTTCCCTGCAATGAGAAGAATAAAAAACAAAGAAAGAATCCAAAGAGAGTGATATCGGGAGTGATTTCAGGAATTCTAATGAGTGCAAATATTAATTTTATGAACTTATTCTAAAAGCATGTTTACAGTTGGCAATATAGGCATTCTTATTATGACGTCACGCATGATGGACAGCTGATGATCGATTTGAAGGGAATGCGAAAGAACGATGGATTCCTTGCCGAAGGAAATTGTAGAAGCCGCGAAGGGAGATGAAAGGAATACCTGCCAAGTTGGTATTGTCCATGAAAGTGCATTGTACGAGAAAGATGCGAGCAAAGAATGTCAATATTACGAGTATATGCGAGTCAGTTGCACTTCGAATTATACTATAGGGGTTTGTAAGTTTCTCTCGCTTTACTTGACCCACCTAGTGGGATTTTAAATATGTTTTAATTTTCAATTTTTTATTGTGTTGAAGCCAGCAGTGCGTAAGGCATCAAGTTTATGGTACAGCCAGTCAAAATTAAAGAGAAAGCTAACAATTAAAGATGGTAATGACATTTCCGCTTATAATGAAGTTCAATTATATATTGAAAAAGCGAATGTCACACCCAGGTGGAAAGTGCTCGATTGTGGCACACAGCGAAGTCACTAGTCACTGAGGTCCAGGTTCGATTTCGGTCGAATCTCATGTGAAATTTGTTCCAACAAAACGAGTTTGATTGCTTCACTAGGGCTAGTCCAACCCCTGTGAAGTGTCCTAAACCCTATCCCTATCGTTATTCCTTCCCAATTCTGGCCGCTGGGTGGTGACACAGGAGGGCGTAGTGTGAGGCGCGTACGGGGAGATGTTACCTGGCGGTCCTCTTGACAGCCGACAGACGAGACGAGACTTACATACATATATACTCTCTGCTTACATACGAGAGATATTAACGCAGGATTACTCAACGCTCGACACAGGGTGGAAGAGACGCGTTGCGTCGTTAATGATAAAATTAAGGACGCAACAAATAAAGAAAGAGGGGATTTGGATTCAAAAGTGTCACATTGCGGATTCGGTGGTATAACGGACAGCGTACCGGACGGTTGTCCGGTTCAAACCCGATCGAAGCCGTGGATTTTTAATGGCGAAAAAATCCTTCGTATGCCTTCCTTCGGAGGGGAAGTAAAGCCGGCTGTCCCATGTTAGTAGATTTACTGCATGTAAAACATCCTCCAGCCTAAAAGAAGCCTCTGAGCTAAATTGAGATCCGCCTGTTTCGTCGCCCAAGATAATACCTCCTTTCTCCACTAGGTGGTGAAAGGAGCGTAACGAAATTTGCGTGGTTAGACGGAAGAGCGGGCCTGATGGCCCGAGTCTCGCCACGTAAAATAAGGCATTAACTAACTAACTAACATAGACAGTAGCAAAGCAATTTGCTTTAAAAAAAATCGTATTTGTAGTTTTTTTTTTTTGAGGTAGTAACCCTATGTTTACTATTACCCCATGACCCTATGACTACTACTCGATTAGTTTTATTTGTTTGTGAACATTGTATTTAATATCTACTTTAAAAACGCATATTTGTTTCATAATGTGCTATATTTTAAAAAGTAGTTATGACTACAGCAGATGGGAGGAATACTGTAAGGGAAAAAATAATTTCCTCGATTTCCCATTTTTCACTCCGTATGCTCCTCTTAGATATCCGCGCTTAAAAAGAATACTAATATGCTTACACATGCATGCTTATTTCCTAACAGAAAATGCTGGCAGAGACACCGTACTTCCAAAAGACGACTAATTTTAAATGACGTGTTTTAAAATTAATAGCAAGTACTGCCAAAGCGATTTATACTCATGTACATGACAAAGACGCTATGAACTTTCCAAAACTCCCTCAACTAGAAGTCTAGCAACTAATATTTCTAACTTCTCAAAGTAAATTTGAACAAATTAACAAATAATTAATAAAAAAGTATGCATAAAGTAAAAAACTAAAAAATCAAACTCACAGCGAACGTCGTGTTACTTGAAAATTTCGTCATAATCCGAAAACCCGCCCAAAACCGCACATATTTTGATACATTTCCGCCCAGTGGGCGGTATTTCTTGAAGTGATTTTTTTAATTGGTTTATTTAAGGTCGCTTCAACATCTAAGGTCATTAGCGACCACTATTGCTGTTAACGGTATGGTAACTATGTGGATGAAACGATATGGTGATTGATGATAGGGACGAACACAAATACAACCATGCGCGAGGCGGGACTCGAACCCGCGAGATCACTACGACACTACTGCCTTAGCGATCTCGGCCACCGGGCCGGCGAAGTGATTTTTGTTCCGCGAGAGAGATCCGTTTTCCATCTCAAATAGTGGAATTCCGCCCAATCTGGCAACCCTGTGCACAGTGGGTCACTAAACCTCTAAACTCCTGTCAAAATCCAGGATAACTGATGAAAGAGATTATACAACAAAAAATTGAAGTTGCGGGTTCAAGCGATTTGCGTGATAGCGCCTAGTTTTCTAAACCAAGTTGGAAGCTGGCGCCTTAACAGGGTTAGTGTGTGAAAGTAAGTGGTGAGGATAGGAGAAGGTAGAGGAAAAAAGATCGCGCGCGGTCGGTGCCCCCGGGTACGGACCCGGCATTCACCTGGTGTTGATCGGAGAAAGTACAATACTCGTAGAGTACCGATCAGAGCAGCCGGCCGCTAGAATTCTCCTCCGGACAGCGGTTTAATTCGACCTAGCTGAGACGCTGGTGTCCACAATTCTGCCACCGCGCGCACTCGCCATAGAACATCCCGGGCCGAGGCAACGCAGTATCAACAATTGATGCCCTGAGCTACCTCAGCCGGTCGCAGAGCATCAACTTTGCTGTCAACTGCTGCAAAAATTCTCTATTGACGCTGGATGATAGGAGAGTGAGTAATGTGTTATGGAGAATGCAAGATGCTACAAGGAGTAGGAGAATAAGCAGCGTGGGGAAGTCCATGTTTTTCTTCAGAAAGGAATCATTCAAACTTATTTTTCTCGAAATTAGGAATTTTTGGCACTACGTGTACACTTAGCAATTGATATATTGTGGAATATACGAGGCAAATCAATTCGTAAGTACTCTGTCCTTACAAGGAGGGTGTTATGACATGAAGATGGCTCAAAGTGGAATAATGGTCATGGAAAATGCGGCAACCCCGAGAAAGCCTGCGGAAAAGTCACCTTCCCTATAACATTCCACATGAATCGACTGTAAATTGAATCCCAGTAGTCAGGAGAGGACGGCGGACGGTATGTCCACTACACTACAGGTACCCCGATATAGTACCACAATCATGAAATACTGGCTGATGCGAGCGCATGTTGCCGGTGCAGCACGATTGGAATAGTCGATGCAAGGTGACACTGGGCACAATCGCCATTCATTGCTGGATGAGAGAGAAAAAAAAAAGAAGTCACAGAGGGTGATGTCGAGCAAGAGGTTGAATGAAGAAGCCGACACAAAATAGGATGGAACGAAAGCAGCGTGAACGGCAACTCGCGTAACGGGAGGCGACAGGGGGCGCGGGGATAGCGCGCAGGGCAGGGCGGTCGCGCCGGCTGGGCCATTCAAGGAGATCACAAGTCGGGGCGGAAGAACGCCAGGCACTGATGGAGGCGGGACGGGCGCTGAACGGGGAGGGGGGTTGTGGACTGGAGGGAAGAAAAACGAAGAGAAGGGAGGGAAGGGGCCAGGAGGTGAATGGAAGAGACAGGGAGGGAGGGAGGCAAAGGGAAGGGATGGAAGGGGAGGGAAGGGAAGGGTGTGGAGGGGAGAAGAGTTGGAAAGGGAAGGGCGGGGAAGGGGTTGGAAGTGAGGGGAAGGGAAGAAGAATGCCAAGAAGGGTAAAGAAGGGAGTGGAAGGGAAGGATGAGGAAAGGGGGGAAGGGGAGGACGGGAGATGAATGTAATGGAGATGATGGGTTGGTTGGTTTGATTTGTTTTTTCGTGTTTCCGGGCGCGTCAACTGCTTTGGTCATTAGTCCCGTTAGTGTACTGCATGTTTTCTTTTCGCGGGAGATGGCGGTGATCTTCCCCAGCTGGATGGCGAGATTCGGCGCTGACCTACCGTCGGCTAGTGGGGTTTACCCCTAACCAGGACTCTCCCACCAGCGGGGCACCGCCCCAGCCGGGATAAGCTCTAAGCTTCCGACCCGTCTTCCGGAAAATGTGGTAGTGTAGTGCATGTTACTGTAAGTGTGTGTGTAAGGGGGAGAGGATAGGACAAGGAAGAGGAAGGAAACATCGCGCGCGGTCTGTGGCCCGTTTGTTAGGGTACTGCTCCGGCATTCCCCTGGTGTTGATCGGAGAAACCACGGAAAACTACCGATCAGAGCAGCCGGCCGCTAGAATTCTCCTCCAGGCAGCGACTGAATTCGACCTAGCTGAAAAGCTAGTGTCGAAACTCCTGCCGCCGTGGGGAGTGGGCACCTAGGACCTGCCGGTCAGAGGCGTTGCAGTGGCATCAGTTGATGCACAGTGCTACCGCTCCCGGTGGTTGGGGAAGAGAGCGGAATAGGAAGGGAGTGGTAGGGAAGGGGTGAGAGAAATGAGGGGAGAAGGGAAAGGAGGGGTGGGAAGGGAGGGAGATGGAAGGGAAGGGTGGGGAAAGGACGGGAGTTGAATGTAACGGTGGAACGGGGAAGGGGAAGGAGGGAGGGGTGGGGTGGGAGGGAAAGGTAAGGGTGAAGAGGAGTTGTAAGGGATGGGCAGGGAAATAAGTGGCGCGGTGAGGAAGGGGGAAAGGGAACGGAGGGGAAGGTGTGGGAAGGGATTGTGAAGGGAAGGGAGGTTAATAGAATGGAGGGGGTGTAAAAGGGAGGGAGATGGGAAGTGTTTTGGGAGGGGAAGGGTCGCGGGCAGCCTCGAGTGCTGAATCGGTGGCCGCCTGTGAATGGAGGCGCAGCGGCACGTCACGTCGTCTGGTGGCGCTGCGGTGACTCACGCGGGCGCCGCGCGCTGAATGAGCTTACCGCGCGCCGCTTAGGCTAATGGAGAGCGCGCGCCGGGGTGGTGCTTTTTACGCAGGCGAGGCGGGCCCACGCTGCTTGTTATTCCACACGTACCATCCAGTAACGCCCCTTATACGCTGCGATCCGGAAGTCCTCGTGTTGGAATGTGCCGTCAAGAAAAGGTATCACGTGCTAACTATACGTTCAATATACAATATATATAGCGACGGAACACACGTCGTGGACCTGCCTCCGACGTGCCGCACACAATGCAACCTTGTTTTGACGAGGGGTCGTTAACCCTGAGGGTGGAAAGCACCGCTCGGGCGTTACCAGCGCCGCGCGGCAGCCTACTGCCGCTCCGACGCCAGGCCCTTCAGGTTGTTGAATCGGTTTGCCAATATTGGGTGTTGTGAAATGGATAGAACACAGGCCGGTTCAAATTCAAAGGAAACAATTTAGTGACTCTGGTAAATATGCTCATGTATTCTGAAACTTTTCTAGAGACGAACACACACACTTAAATACAAAAAATGGCGATTCTATTTACACTTACATTTGGTGTCCATGTTCTTTACCGAGCGTTCAAGCCGTCTCGTAACACCTCGTTGCTACCAGTATAAGCAACGCAAAGAACTAGGCTTGAAGAGAAATAAATAAATTCCCTTCTCGCACTTCGATCAAAACTATAGTCACTATACCAATTTGTGCAAGCAATGCCTCTGTCTTACATACACAAATAGTTGCAACTCAGTCTAAATTATTACTATTGCATCAACTTGTGCAAAAAAGAAAAATAACATCCCTACCCTAAGTACACAGACATCATAAAATCCTAATTTCAGAACTCTCTTTAAATTACTCTGCCCCACGATTGTGGCTCGAATTGAATTTTATCGAATGTTCGACATAAGTATTTTGCTAATTAATTAAAGAATTTGAACAAGTTAATTGTTCATGCAAATCTTACAACTTTTGCACTCAAACGCTTTCTTTCAGTTTACTCTGGCCCACGATTGTGGCTCGAATTAATTTATCGAAATGTTCACATGAACTTTCTAGTCACACATTTTGAATTACATTTTTCTGAAATATTTCGTCTTTGTGGTCAGCATACCGCACGGGTACTCACGCTTCGGCGATTGGGGCACACGTAACCCGACCTCGGCTAAGCAGTGCACGGGACCTCGGCGGCTTATCGCTGAGAACGGCTGCCCGCTCCGCGGCGAACTTCGGCCTCGCGTCGCGCTGCTCGCTGCGCTGCACACCGGCGCCGTTCCGGTCGGTGACCCGCGTCTCGCGTGGTGCTGCCTCCGTCCGTCCGTGAGCTCGTACAATCTTCTTCGGTCGCTATGTAGAACGGCCGCGCCCCCACGCCCGTTTTCCGGTCCCAACACACTCGCTTCTCTGGCCGTGTTGTAGAAGGGATGTCGCCTCGGCCTTCCACCTCAGCGATGCGCCGTAGTGGCGGCGTAACGATTATACGAGGGACGCCGTGTCCGGATCCGTCGTCCTCACTGGACTTCGTGGCTCCCTTCCGCTCGTGCGTTTTACTCCACCGTCGGTGAATCTCGACCCATTTATTAGATCTTCCTTTCGTGAATGTAACGCAGTGCCTTCTCTCGCGTACAGTTCTTGAGAAAAATTGCTCGGGAGCAGTTTCTTCCCGCCTCCGTCGCTTCCGCACGTTCAGATTTTACTGGTAGCGCGTCCTCTCTTTAAATCTGTATTTCTCGGAGATTTACAAGCAACTCTCCGATCTACATCACTCGGAAGTTTCTAGATGACTATGTTATCTGCAGCTCTCGGAAATTCCCAGATGACTGCCTCTTCTGCGGCTCTCGGAAAATTTCTAGACAACCATTCGATCTGCTTCCTTCGGAAATCTCTAGAAAACGGTTACGGTAACTCTCTTCCGGTTAACGGAAAAACCTTCCCCCAGAGACTTTTCCGTCGATTTTTAGAAGTTGGCCAATCGCAAGATCGGTTTCCAATCCTTATCTTCCACTATTTGGCGACCACTCGTTCCCTGCCGTGGCTGCGGCTGACGTCGGGCGATGACGTGGTTACCGCGCCACGTTTGAAATGGCGGACACCGCGATGGTTTTCGGGCGTTCGTGCATGGGGTTCCGGTTCGTTGCCGGGGCGCATATTAGAGCTCGTCTCTCTCTCTCTCTCTCTATATATATATATATATATATATATATATATATATATATATATATAGTATTTTTTGAATGTTTGAAAATTACATAGTTCAGTAACATAGTACTCTTTCACGTATTTTTGATGGCTTACATAATAACGTATACAAAACGTAGCACGTAACTACTTACTAGTAGTGTAGGAAACTTCAAGAGCACCTACCTTGAACATATAATGGAAAAATGTTTATGAACGCTTTGAAATGGAATCTGTTTGATTCTAGTGAGGAAGTCATTTAAGGAGGCCAGGTGGACTGCTCGGTTTATTGAGTGTAGGTTGGAGTAAACATTTTTGGAAATGTGAGTGATACTTGTGATGATCGGTGATATATTCAGTTCTTTATGAACTTGGTCGTTTGAGATAAACCATGAGGCATGTGTTGCTAATCTGAGGAATCTATTTTGTATAATTTGAAGTTTATTGATGTTGGAAATAGATGCGTTGGTCTAGATGAGGCTTGCGTACAGCATTAATGGTCTGACTATTGCTTTGTAAAGTCTAACGGCATTTTTTAGGGATAGTCAGCTTTAGAAGATTTTTTTAGGGGATTTTACTCATGTTATTCTTACACTACGTATTTGCCGAAATTTTGAATTTAGAGCTATTGTGAATCCTAATTTTTCTTGACTCCGGATCCGAACGTTGAGAGGATATCAAATAACCAATATTACGAAAATGTAATTCTTCAATAGTTAAAATTTTGATTTTTATGTTAGAAATGGAAACCCGTTACGTGTCCAGAAAGTTTAGTAGAAGGAAATCTCTACTAGCCATACGCCAATTAAACTAGAATAATTAGATAGGGACGAGAAACCCACCTTGACTTCGAAAATCCTCAATCAGGTCCGATTTTAACTGAAAAATACAATTTGATTTGTTATTGCGTCTATTCTCAAGTGTGCTTACCGTCTGAATTGTCTATGCGGCACCGGTGACGTCTTGAGAGAGCAAGACTCCAAAGAAGGGACCAACAACGCGTAAATATTTGCTATCCACCTGATGCGTTATGGAAGAGCAGCATTTTTATATTCTTAGAATATGAAAACTCTTGTGCCACTGTACTATGTTTTTGTAGTGTTCAAGATTTTTCGTTAAAATGTTTAATTTTTTGCAGTCTTCTTTGAGAATTCTTTATTTGTTTTTCTCCAGCAGTGGCCGTAGTACTCTTTGCGTTGTTTTGTGCAGCATACTTTTTGCTACTGCAGGCCACTGGTAGATAGTATTTTCAGTTTTCTACTACACATTTTTAAATATGAATAGATTAGTCCAGAATATTAAATATGTTGTACAAGAAATGGAATCAATCAAAAATAATATTTTGTTTCGGAAAGCAGCGTTTAAAAATTGATTCTTCGACGTTTCAAAATATCACTTATTTCAGGTAACATTTACAAATTCAATACGTCTGTGTGAAAAATTTAAATTAAAAAAAAACCTTAATTTAAAAAAGGTTTTCCTTGCTCAAGAGCCCCATTTTCTCTAAATAAATGCTTTAGTTTTTGGTAACTAGAATAGAAATATTCATTGCAATGTCGAGAATACTGCCCTCTTTCGCGCCAATTTGAAACCTCACTACAAGGGACCTTTCAACAGGTTCAGATCGAAATCTAGTCTGATTTAATTTTCTTTCGAAAGATATTTACTATTTATAGCATCAGTAAAAAATTAGTTGCCATTTCGCACTGGACGTTACTGAAAAAATTAAGAAATTTCCACACTTTTCACGACGCAAATTGTCGGTCGCCTGGGGTTTGTGCAGCCCTGCCTACTGTAAGAATATCGAGCGAGCAGGCGCTCCTACGGGCACGAGTCCCAATTCAAGGTCGCGAAACACATTGCTCCGCCCTTGACGCGAGACAAGGCGCCAGTTCTTTCGGGCAGTAGTTCTTCGACATTCAGAAATTGAAACCTGATGCAATGCCAACGTGTTTCCGCGACACGCGAGTATAGTTAACATTGTTTACCGACCTTCCATTACTTTTGACATATACATCAATGTACGATGGTTCAATAAAATGAATTTCTTTCCCTTTCAGTTAATCTGTGACTGAATTCAACACCGGGAGGCATTGGATTAAAGCAAAGGAATTTGGGCGTAGGAAAGAGGGTAAATCCTGTAAACTTCACGTAATCATGATTAAACTAAATTTATGCTTAAAAATACATAACAGAAGTCACTATAATACAATACAAATTTATTCAGTGAAGTTATTACAAAAATGACCAGTGTCAATTGAGTGTGCGAATCACGAGTGTGTCTTGAACTGCCAGGTCAAGAACCCCTGTCAAGAACTGCCAGGCACAACCGTTGAGATCCTCGGAGTCGGAGTCGAAGGGCCCTCGAGCATGCGTCGTCGCAGGCTGCGGCCGAGCCCCAAGATTCCCCCCCTCCTCGCCTTCATCCATGTGCTCGCCGCATCGCTTCCGCCGCCGCCTTCGCAGATTAATAACGCGCTATCAGCGATGGTATCCCATGTCGCGCGCGCAGACTTCAACGCAACGCACGTGCACTTGCTATCGGTCCCCTTCCTGCCCCTCCCAACCCATCCCTCCGCACCCCCGGTAGACGCTGTATCGCATTGCACAACCGAGGAATAACAGCACTATTTGAGTCGTTCGCCATCACACTGCTCTCCGCAGTAAGGGTTGTCCACGCCGTCAGCAAAAACAGTGCGGCCAAAACCGACAAAATTCTTAAATTTTTTCAGTAACTTCCCGTGCAAAATGGCAGCTAATTATTTTACAGCTGTTATAAATAGTGGATATCTTTCAAAAGAAAAAAGCAGGCCCGATTTGGACCTGAACCTGTTGAAAGGTCCCTTGTCAGAGTGAGTCGCCTTGGAGGGATTAGTAAAGTTGGACTTGAGAACCCTTGATCTTGAATTGCCTCCTTGATCTTGAATTGAACCCTTGATCTTGTTATTTGTAACACCAACACGATTTGCGGACTTTCTATGTGTTTCCGGAGGCAGAAATTATACCATTAAATTATTTTTCTATTAAATTTCTTCTTTTTTCTGATTAAAATCTTTTGAAATCAATACAAGTCAGATGAAGGTTCGGATCAAGAGCTATTTTGAAATTTTATGAATGTTGATTCCTCACTTTAATAATGTAAAATTTTCGAAAAGTCAAATTTGAAGTTCTGAACACTGCTTTTATCATACCCTGGTCCACTTATCCGTACCATAGATTGAGTTATCTTATCAATTACGATTCTACAGAAACTATTTTCGTACTATAAGAGGGGTTTTTGTTTTTCAAGTGCGATCTGTTCAAGTACTATCCGCGAAAACAGAGTGATGGATGTACAGACGGTCAAGCGTTGTGCCACAAAACAATTATTTTCGTAAATTGATTTATTTTGAATGATTCCATTGATTAAAAGCAAGTCAGTACCAAAGGTATGGGGTTAGGAAACCAGCTCCGCAAGTTCATGGCTTCAAACCAAGTGCGCGTTCCTCGCTGAGCGATAGACATCTCAATTTGTCACTCCAGTGCCTCTGACCGGGATGTCCTTGATTCGTCAGTGTCAGGATTTTTGACACTAACGTGTCAGCTAGGGCGAATTCGGTCGCTGTGTGCAGGAGAATTCTAGCGGCCCGCTGCTCTGATCGATAGGTTTCAGTGGTTTCTCTGATCAACACCAGGCGATTGTCGGAACAGTACCCTACCAAACGGACCACGAACCGCGCGCGATCTTTCCTACCTCTTCCTTGCCGTATCCTTTCCCCTTACACATACTCTTATACTAACATGCTCTACACTACCACATATTCCGGGAGACCGGTCGGGCGCTTAGAGCTCTTCCCGGCTGGGGCGGTGTTCCACTGGTGGGAGAGTCCTGGTTAGAGGAAAACCCCAATAGCCGACGGTAGGCGGCGCTGGATCTCGCCATCCAGCGGGTGAAGATCCCCGCCACCTTCCGATGGACTAATGGCCTTAGTAGTTCACGTGCCCGGAATCCCTAACAAGCCACCAACCCAGAAGCAGTGCGTTTCAAATGACGACCGCGCCGCGCCCCTTGGCTGGCGCGTTGCCACCTGCGCTGCGAGCCAATGGGCAGGCAGGAAGCGGGCGCTGCTCGCATGCGGCGCACGCCCCGGGCGCAATTTGCATTTGGGACGAGGCCAAGGCAGCGCGCGTCGGCAGCCGCTCAATTAGCGGCGCGCGCCCCACTCACAACGGCGGAAGCTGCTGTGCGCTGCGAACCCGGCGCACTCCTTCCGTCACGAAGGTTTAGGCGCGCCCCGGTTCTTGGAAATACGGAATCGATTGTTTGCTTCCGATTCTTGCTTGAATCGATTCCAAAGAATTGAATTGAATTTGCCTTATTTTTACGTGGCGAGACTCAGGCCATGAGGCCTGCTCTTCCGTCTGACCACGCAATACTCGTACGCTCCTTTCACCAACCATGGGCGAAAGAAGGTATTACTTGGCGAAGAAACAGACGATTTCAATTTAGCTCAGAGGCATCATTTAGGCTTGAGGATCTTTTACATGCAGTAAATGTACTAACATGGGACAGACGGCTTATTCCCTCCGAAGGAAGGCGTACGAAGGATTTTTGCCCTTGAAAATCCACGGCTTCGATCGAGGTTTGAACCCGCAAACTTGGGTACAGCAGTCCGACACGCTAACCGCTACACCATCGCCGCCGCAAAGGAAAAATGGTGGTCTTGTAATGGAATATAAATTTATGTGATTTAGAACAATTTGTTTTGTATGTGTCCTGTTTTAACATACGATTGCCTTTAATCTGAAGATACCAAAGATAAATCATGAGTACATTTTGTTTTCAATTTTTTTAGAAATAAACTCGGTGACAAAAAATTAATCTTAGAGTATATTGATTTAATTTAGAGTAAAATATACCCCGTAATTTTGTGGGTGTACAGAAATAAAATTTCACAATGTTGTCGTTAAAGATAACGAACAAAGACACAAAGGGGTTTTAATCACTAATACGCTTCTGCAGTTTATCATAATCATTCTAATTTACTATATAGAAAAATACGCAGGAGAGCAATTTTAAATGTTCCTTTCGGGTAACGATACATTGTTTCGTTGGATATCTCTCCTATTTTCTTATATTACGAAAACACGATATTTTTGGATATCGCCACTCTTCTTGTGTTTCGATTCGGGAATCGATGCTTTTGTTAGATACATTTGGTTTTACATTCTCACGCTTAATTCGTAAGATGAAAAGGTCTTTTCGTGCAGTCTTGTCATGAGAGGAGGCTGAAAACGACGATGTCCAGATTGTTACCATTCCTTGGCGTAAGAATCATTAAGTATTGAAGAAAGCAAAGACATTGGATAGTATTACCTAGACACACATATTGTGCTAGAGTAGTGTTACAAATTGAAGGGCGCCATATTGTAGGCAACTAGTTCACTGACATGTTGTGTAACGAGTGTTGTGGTTATTTCCAAGTAAATTTTGATTTTGCAGTGCTTTTCGAGTTACTAATACTTAGTAAACACAAGAGCTTCTTCATTATGGTAAGATCTTGTGCATAATATGGCTGACAAACAGGATGTACCCGGAAACAAATTATCTTTTCACAAGTGAGTGTACATGTGTTTTTGAAAATGTTGATGCATATCTCTAGTTAATTTGGAGCTGATAACGTGTGAAATGAAGTAGTGATATAAAAATAGATATGTTTATAGTTTTCTGATGAATGATAAACAGTTATTGAAGAAATGGTTGATTGCAGTGAAAAGGAAGAATTTTATCCCCACTCAATATCATCGATTATGTTCGGATAATTTCAAACCAGAAGACTTTTGGGAAGGGGGTCAGAAAAAGATTTTGAAGAATTCAGCAGGGCCTTCTACATTTAGTTTTTCTGAAAAAGAGAATGGTTTGCAGGTGTTTGAGCCAAGAAATGTAGTAAATAAAATGATGTATAATGATGGCCAAGAAATGAAGTATAATATTTACGATAGAATATACACCATACCGTCGTGATTTGTAATACGAAGGACATTAGTTTTTATGGAAAAAAAACAATTTCCCTCGTGTGAATTTTTGCTACCAACAGAAGTAGGTAATATCCCAATTTTTTCTTGTTTCTCACACCAGAAGTAATCAACATACAGACGTAAATTAATTTAGGAGGGAAATATACAAATTACATAACTAGTACATTTTAGGTAGGAATGACACTTTAAATGCAAGTGAAATAAAATAATATCCCATTTTATTGCTCTTCCTGCAAATAAGCGTAATAGTTATGACAAATGTGTGATATCCAAATTAAATTCGTAATTCTTATCCAGAGAAGTCTAAACATAGCAATACGTATTTGAACACACTGTTATATTTATTTTTTGTACTCTGTGAGAAACGTAGGTAAAGGTTTTTCTTTTTTGGTTTATAAGGGAAAAACGAAAAGTGCTTCAGCGACATCTGCCTTTTGCTCCACATCAGGAAGAAGAATCATCTGCACCAGAATCTAGTTTAGTTTGTGGTGAACTTTGTAATGAGCACAATTATGCTTCAAGTTATCGTCCTTCAAAAGTGGAAAATATTTGTTCGATATTGTTAACTTGTTTGTTTCTTTGTATTTTAAAATAAGACTTCACCATATAGCTAAAACTAATGGGTAAAAAAATTAATAAAAATTTTTACCAATTTTTTTTTTAAATATTTTATTATATTTATCCTTGTTTCGAATTTAATATATGAGGTATTCTAAAATATTATTTCATTCATCTATTAGTCTTATATTTTCTTTTAGTTTGCCCGATATATTTTCTTGGACAATCGTGGCATTCAATTTGGTAAACAGTTTCTCATTCATGAGTCAGAATGGGATCATTTTTATGAGTAATTATAAATTGCGTATTAATATTGTATAGATAATTCTCCGCTTGTTATTTGGGGAACATATTGTTACCTTAAATTCAAAACTTCGTGAGTAAAACAGAATTTTACAGGAGAGGATAAAAACTTAACTTCGATTAAACCAAGCGCAAACCATCCAAAGTTCATTTCATGGTTTATTTAGTCTCTAGGATTTTAATTTATAGTCGTTTTTTCTCTACGTTTGCTCTAATCTTGTGATTTGACTAGTTAAGAGTTTGGACTCTAATTTCTGTTCAGGGCTTTTGGATGTAATACTACAATTCACTGTAATATATAAAGCTCTTGCTA
Organism: Teleogryllus oceanicus; assembly: GCA_964035755.1. Classification (NCBI taxonomy): domain Eukaryota; kingdom Metazoa; phylum Arthropoda; class Insecta; order Orthoptera; family Gryllidae; genus Teleogryllus; species Teleogryllus oceanicus. The sequence goes on from CAXIVR010000012.1 coordinate 68,567,724, forward strand.
AATTATTTGAAAACAGTCATAGCTTGCATTCAAACTTTTGTGCAAATATAAATGCGGTACTGATTTAAAATTTTCGTAATTTATTTATCATAGTTAATAGAAACATTTACAGTGTGAATTTCTAATTTTTGACTCCGTAATATCCCGTGAGAAGAGCATTAAGATACACAGTATCATATGACCGCGCCCGCATTTGCCTACAATATGGCGGACTGCGCACCGTTCAATTTGTTACGCTAGTACTCGCCTCTCACCTTACGAGTAGTGGGCCTTGGAAGGAACTGTCAGCGTTACCTGTCTGGACTACAAGGAAATCGTTTTTCTTCTGGCTTTCTTTCGGAATTCGTTGCGTGTCAGCTAAGTTTTCGCGCCAATCATTGTGCTGAGATCTCAGTCGCAACACCAACTTCACGCAATTGAATTGACTGTCAGTGCACTCGATACATACGCATGCATTACTAGTTCTTTACACGAGCGAGGCGAGTCGCCACGAAACTGCTCGGCTTCTCTGATTTCCAAACAATGTGACTTTGCCGCGTCTTAAGTAGAAAAAAGTCAATTCGAGAGTTGTCGACAATGAACTGATTTTGTACACCTTTGAAAGCAGTTCAAACAACTGAAACACGCGAAATGAATTTATTTTCTCTCTCTGCAAGTTAGCTGGTGGTTTTGAGGGAATAATTAACTTAGTCGAAAGCGGGACGGTCGAAATGTATATCCTTTACTGTTAATTCGGCCCAAAAAGTAGGTATAATTGATTATATTCCAAGTTCGGCGCCAAATTTGAATTAATTTCGCCACCGGTATGCCAACAGGTGTAGTTTTCACTAATTCGAAATACGTCATTCGTTATCATGTATATACGTTATACATCCGCGCAGAGAGTTCGCGGCCGCCATGAGCCTACGAACCACAATGCAGGGATGGCGTAGCTACGCTGGTTTCCTGGTATGTAAAATGACAGAGGAGTTTAAATGACGACAGGGAGCTTATATTTTCACTTAAAATATTTTCATTCAAGGTATCATCATCGGAGCTGTCTTGCAGCTTCTAGAGTCAGAACTTCGGTTTCGGCCCAGAAGCCGCACGAAAGCTCTGATGATGATCGCTATGCGATCGAAAAGATCTTAAGTGAAAATATACAAATTTTGATACCAGACATCTTTTATTTACATTCATGCCCACAGTTGGTGCGCCTGTTGAAGCCGTGTCGTAGCCAGAGCCCTCCGCTCCTCGCACGCCCGCTGCGGAATATGAAGGAAACCTTGGCTGTACGCTTTCCCGCCGCGCGCTACTCAGGAATGAACGGCATCGGACGCCCAATGGCCATGCGCAAACCGCCCAACAACGGAGCGGCGACTTGTGGGCGGCGCCGAACACCAGCACTGCCCAACGCAAGCGGCGATTCCCACTCTCTTTGCACCGGCAGAGGCGCATCCGCTGATGTCACTGGTGTGCCTCTGACCGGAAGGTTACTCTCCCCGCAACGGCACATTTGTCGACACTAGCTTTTCAGCTAGGTCGAATTCAGTCGCTGCCTAGAGGAGAATTCTAGCGGCCGTGTGATCGGTAGTTTTCCGAGGTTTCTCCGATCAACACCAGGCGAATGCCGGAGCAGTACCCTAACAAATGGCCACGGACCGCGCGCGATCTATCCTTCCTATTCCTTGTCCTATCCTTTCCCCTTACACACACACACACACTAACATGCACTACCCGTCTCCCGACGCTACCTTACATGACGGGATGGTTGGTTAAAGCTTGTTCCGGCTGGCACGGTGCCCCCCTGGTGGGAGAGTCCATGTTGATGGAAGCCCCACTAGACGACGGTAGGTCGACGCCGGACGGGACAAGCTCTAGGTTCCCGACCGGTCTCCCGGAATATGTGGTAGTGTAGTGCATATTAGTGTAACTGTGTGTAAGTACGGGGTGACGATAGGACAAGGAAGAGGAAGGAAAGATCGCGCGCGGTCCGTGTCCCGTTTGTTAGGGTACTGATCCGGCATTCACCTGGTGTTGATCGGAAAACTATCGATCAGAGTAGCCAGCCGCTAGTATTCTCCTCCATACTGCGACTGAATTCGACCTAGTTGAAAAGCTAGTGTCGAAAATCCTGGTGCCGTCGGGTTCCGAACCTAGGACCTCCGGGTCAGAGGCATTGCTGTGCCATCAGTTGATACACTGAGCCTCCTCTTCCAGTGCCCTAGACGGGATATACACTAAGCTACCGTCTGGTCTCCCGACAACCAGTTGTCGCTAGTGTCTAGTGCATGTACGTTGCTAATGTCTAGTTCGTCTACGTGTGTGTAGGGAAGAGGACAGGAGACATACCAATTGTTAGGGTACAGTTTCGGTATTCCCGTGGTCGAAAGGTAAAAATGAGTAGTCGAAATAGGAATACTCTTTTGTATCAAAACACATTTGTAACTAACATATCAATGAAAACGTGATTTTTAGTAATGAAGCCAATTCTTTACGAGAATGTATAAAATATCTAAGAACAAATTTATTATTATTATTATTATTATTATTATATAATAGTTTTTCTCTGGTTATAATGTATTTTGTGATATTTGCAAGTAAAATTAAATTAACGATTGTCTTTGGGACTCTTCATGAGGTATTCAAATAATGTTCTTTAAAAAATTGCTTATGCTTTCAACTAGCATTTTTCGTTTTAATACGCAAATACTTCATAGGAACTTCTAGTAATTGAACACTTTTATATTATTTTTATTTTTATTATTTATATTCTTATTGTCAATACAAATCAGATCATTGTCTTCTATCTCTCTTGTTTTTGCTGCTTCCATCCACAAAAGTTGATCAAGTTAGACTATTTCAAAGTATTTAACGAGACAGGATGTAAAGACTTTTTTTTTGGTCGCGCTATACAAAAATATATAGTGTTTCAATTAGGAATGTGATCGACAAAATATTTTTGTAATATTAACTTATTTAATATAATATATTGTAAGGCAATGACGAATTAATGAATGTAAACGTAAGGTATTAGTACTTCCCTTCAAAGTTACATTTGTCACATATGGCGTTCAAATAGTCCGGGAATGGAGCATTTCCTACCAGCCTGCTTTTTTCCTCCACAACATGCCCCCATTACTTGGAAACCTCGGGTGCAGATAATGAGCTAGCGGAAGGGTGAAGGAAGGGGGCCGCGCAATACTCAGAAGTGCAGGTGGGTGGGAGCAGCATTTCGTTGCCGGTCCCACACAAACGCTGATCAAATTCTACTTCCAAATATTTTACGAATCAGGACATAAACAGGATTAGTCATAACGTGCATAGGTTAACATTAATATTTCAATTCGGAATCTAATTGTCAGAAAAAGATTATGTAGTTTTCATATTTAAATACTGATGCAAATTAGGAAGACTTAATAAAGTGTCCTATATCAAGAAGTAAACTACAATAACGACTTTTCAGAACATTAATTCATATTTATTAGAAATTAGAGAGTGTACAACATATATTTTTTCAAACATGCATTATTCAAGATAAAAAATTCAATGTCAATTTATTCCCATGATTATTCAGACATTTCTCTAAAACCTAATTCACCATCTTTACATTTTACGTCTAAAAACTAATTTACCATCATCACGTGTATTACAGGACAATAAATTCATGTACAACCATTTCAGTGCTAAACTTAATTGCTCAGAGTTATGAAATTTATTTGTTCATTACAATGCATGTAAGAAATGTCTTATTTAAAGAATTGTTTTGCAAAGCACAAAATTATGTATGTCAACTATGTGTAATATATAATGTAATTTGGGCATATAAGCCTGTTGTACAAATAAATAAATAAACAAATAAATAAATAAATAAATAAATAAATAAATAAATAAATAAATAAATAAATAAATAAATAAATAAATAAATAAATAAATAAATAAATAAATAAATAAATAAATAAATAAATAAATAAATAAATAAATAAATAAATAAATAAATAAATAAATAAATAAATAAATAAATAAATAAATAAATAAAACAAATAATGTTCCTTAATAATTACGTCCACCACATTTGTCTCAATTTTTCATTGAATTCTTCCGGGAATCGCACATTGCCTACCCGACTACAAAGCGTCCCCGGTCCTCGAGTGCTGCTAAGGAAGGGGGCCGGCGGCGGGCGAGGGGGCTGCATGTACCCAGAAGTCCAGGTGGGAGTGCGCGTCAAGGCCAGGCAGATGGCAGCGCCGCCGTGGGGCCCCGCGCCCCGCGCCGGAAGCGCTAGAAACTCGGACGCACCAACTGGAAAAAGAGAAAGCAGAACAATGCGGAGCCTCCGCTAGAAAGCGCGCTTGTTGCGCGGGGCGGCGTCGCGGTCCGCTGGCCAGCCGCCCCATTCGTGTCAATGTCGTTGCGCAGTCAGGAAGGCGATTACGCGCCTCTTTCGTTCACCCTAGATTATTCTTGGCTTTTCGTAACGGGCGCCCGAGGGCGCTGAGGCGCACGTCCGAGAACGACGCGAAAAGCCGCGCCATAGTCCATCTTGAAGGTAATACCCTCAGGCGACACGTTACGAAAGCCACAGTATGTACAAGAATGAGCTAAAATGTCAGTTCGCTAAACAAGTGAACATCACATGTCATTCCGAGAAGTATCCCTTTGCCGCGACAGCTCTTCAGCAATGCCTCCTCTTCGTAATGTGTTTGGTTATGATTCCCATGAACACATCACTACAGAAATCTAAGAGTTTCGCTGAAGTATATGCACGTATCCGAGTCTGAGAAATATTGAAATTTAATTACGTATGTGGAAAAATTTCTTAATGTGATCTCTCATATTCAGTAAAAGAAAACTCCCACGAATATAAGTATAGCTCGCCACCTTACAGTAGAGGCTCCGGAAACACGTCAACCAGTACGCATCTCTCATTCGAGACTCGGTTTTGAAATAAACATAATACTTATCGCAGAAAAAGTAAACTCAATATAATGATTATAAAAAAGAGAACTTTTACAGAAGAGCATATAGCACTGCACTTCTTAATTTCAATTATTTCTCGTGGTGCACTATATTTTCGTGGGGTGAGGACATCACAGAAGGAAGCCAATTAAAAGTTAGCCACCTGTAAACGAAGGAATGGAGGAAGGAGAGTCTAATGGGCTGAAGAACACAACGACCACAGAACTTTCAGTTACGTTGCCAGCACTAGCTGTCAAAACAGTCCTTATAAAAATTGCTCTACACAAAATGTTCAGAACAATACTTAATTGCTACACGACAAAGTTTTCGTTATTCACTTTCGTATTCATTATTCACAATATTGTAATGATTTATAATCATCAACCAAATAAGTATTTCCTTAAAAAAATCCTACAAATGAAATAAATTATACCCAAAGAGGCAAATGACGGCAGCGCCGCGCACGAACATATTTTCTAAATTAAATGAATACGCAGAGGAATGGGAAGCATAACGTGAACATTTGATAAAGCACAATTTTAGGAATCATTTGAAACAACAATCAACAAATTCGCGTTTGCTTAATTCGAGAATTTTAGTAATCGTGCATCTCAGTTTAATAAAAAGAGCATGTTGACGCCATTGTTGCCTAGAACGCCTAAAAGGGATCAGGTTAAGATTTGGCAGAACAAAACAGCAAAAAGTATAGAAATTTTTAGAGTAGTCACAATTTTGGAAGACGCCTAGGAGGCGAAATCAAAATTAAGGGTTAAAATTGTTATTTAGAAAAGACATGAAACAAGAGACACATTGTCGTGACGTCATGATAAGACGATTTTATTTAATTTTAATTAATTAGGCGCTGAGAGGCGAAGAAGACAATATGACAATTATCAGAGAAATTTCGTACATAATATAGAGGCAATGATAAGGCAGGTAAACGGTAATAAATGAAAAGAAGAAATACTTTTCGTTATGATGTTCGGCGCGTTAAGCGGGTGATCTGCTTTTGTTGGCGGAAAAACATATAAGCTGAGGACAACAAAGCCCAAGGAGAGAAAGTTTTGAGTGTGTGTGAAACGGAGGTCCGTGTTAGACGCTGCATTTCGGAATTTATAGTTTGAAAAACACTTTATTTTTATCTTAATGGCGCACGAACTTTATAACAAACGTGCACATGTATTGGCAAATAGTGGCGCATAATTAGTAAATAGTGGCAATGCGGAATAGTAGTTTTTCTTTGTGATCGCGGCCTGAAGCAGTAGTAGGAGGACATTTTGTATCGTGTTTAATAACACGAATTTTACGCGATCTCGTGTGAATATTGAAGGAAGTGCAAGCAAAGTTTTGTTTTGGAGCTTTGCTACGCAGAATATTTCGCGTAATTTTTCCCGAATTGTGTAAGCTTCGCGCTGTGAAATGATCCCTGATATGGTGGCTGGAGCTTTGCGGTATTTGCGCACTGAGAGTGTGCAAATTAGTGGCTGGCAACGAACGTGACCTGCGCTGCGTGCCGCGACGTCGAACCAGGCTGGCGACGAACGTGACCTGCGCTGCATGCCGCGACGCCGAACCAGCAGACAGGGAAGTGACACGATTGATTTATTTTGGTTGCTGCAAAAACGCATTTCTGTCCAAGATCAAGCCATGTTAAATTGATACAAATTAAAAGTCAATAAGTTGATATTGCAGAATGCGCATTCGGTGTGAATGAGATGGATTTTCTAAAGTTGCAGAGTGAATGTTTTTTCTTTGTTTTTATGTCAAGTGGATTTTTTATGTATGCCATTGAAGTGTATTTGTTTTGGTTATGTGTTCATTGTTGGTGTTTTAAGAACGAGAGAATCCGTTAGTCATGATAGAATAAATCAAGATGAACACAATCGTGTTTATCGATAAAACCCTTTCAATGACGTGTTGTGATTTATGGTAGTTAGACGCTGACCCACGCGCGCGTTGCACGAGTATTACGTTTCGAACCCTGTACAGGGCTCATCACAAATCCACGACCCCATAAATCTTCAGAATTACGAAAAGTTAGCTAGCAAACGGGCTTTTAACGTATTTAATAGAGGGAGGAGACGATTTTGTTACATTGAGGTCCAATATATTAGCGTATATAATAATAGTGAAAGGAGTCAAATTGTTAGATTGACAGCCCAACAAGAGAAATAAATGGAATTTGTCACATTAGCAACACAACGCGAGGTGTGAGTAGGCTTGTTAATTAATTCGCCACAGTGACGCACCAACGGGAGGCTGGAATAGGCTATTAACTCACCACATAGGTGCACCAACGTGAGGTTGAAAGAAAGCAATAGTGGTACCGCCTCAATATTGAGCAACATAGCGCTAAAGAAACTGCCGTAATTACAAAGGCGAAGTCTTCTGGCCGACGCGCATTGGCATACACCGGAAATAGGCACGCGCCCGAGGTTACGTTTATTTCACTGGCTAATCATAGACTGAAGGTACCACTGATTCATAACTATCTCACAGCTGGCATAGATCTCATGAATACGCGCTACTCTAGATCACATTTGTACTCGTATATACATGTCTGAAACGGCACTGCAGTAACAACGCTTCCATTTGAGTTCGCTCATTTACTTCCATCATATTTATTATGCTCTAGGAGATTTCACTTCTGAGTGGACAAATGGAGGAAACGTTTTAAAATGTTGAAAATAATTAAAATAACAAACAAATTATGATTAAGTCCAAATACGTATTTGAAAACCAGATAAAAACTGCATCAAGTACATATATTGGTACTTTGAGACAGAAAAAAACGTGCCGACCAGTGAATCAGAATGCAATGATATTACAAACACATCTTCCAATATCACTGCCACTTCCCTTCGTCATTATACTCTTTACATATTCACTACCTACTCTTAACATGGAAAACGCATCGAACAGCAACAACAACAGCCACATCAACAAAAATCACAAGACAACAGCATCAACCACAACAAGAACACTTACAAACCACATCAACAATCACAACATCCATAAATCCCAAACCACAACCAAACACCTATAGAAACAATAACAGCAGCAACCACAACAACAACAGAAACAACAGTAACAGATACAACAGCAGTGACAACAGTAAAAGCAAATTCAACAAGAACAAATTTTAAAACAAATACAAACACCATCGTTCTGAAAACGCAGACAATTACCAGACCTCATTAGAAATGTTTCTTGACTACTGCCATCATCCCCTCTCCACCAAAACTTGCACTTCTGGTTGCAGGCACCAAATCCCTAAGCTTGTCAAAACTGCACTCGTGGCGGCACAATCCCATCACCATTGTTTTCTTTCTTTCGTTCTTTCTTTCTTTCTCTCCCTTCCTCTCTCCCTCCCTCTCTCTCTCCTCCCTCTCTCTATATATCTCCATTATTGATTCACAACACTAGGGAAAGGATTTTTATGCTCTAAAAACCTTGAAATATGCTTTTAAAAATATGCATATATGATGTAAAAATTCTTAAATATGAACTTTAATATGCAATTAAAATTAACAATATTTCATTTTCTCTATAAACTTTTCATCATAAAATTGAAGAGAAGCCTGTTTGGAAAGTATAGATATATTTTGCAAATATAATATAATTTACCTTTCTTCTCGAGAGAAATAATTGAAGTAAATATTCACCTTCATATGTCTTCTTGCACTTATTCTGAGTGGTTTAAAAAATATATCGAAAAATATCCAACGTCTGCACAAGTGTTTTATCATCTATAGAAAAGAAAAACTCAAGCTGTGACAAGCTCTTTCTAATCAATGAACTCTCACAAATAAATAGTTTCTATGAAGAGATGAAACGTTTTAGAGATGTCTCTATTGATGAATGAAATATGTAAAATATGGGCCTATAATTACAAGAATAGAGATGGCTCTGGGCATCGACTGATGTCACTGCAGGCCCTCTGACCGGCAGGTTCTAGGTTCAAATATCGACGGTGGCAGAATTTTCGACACTGGCTTGTCCGCGAGGTCGAACTGAGTCGCTGTTTGGAATTGAGTCGCTGTTTCCAGCGGTCGGCTGCTAAGATCGATAGTTTTCCGTGGTTTCTCCGATCAACACCAGGCGAATGCCGGAGCAGTGACCTAACAAACGGGCCACAGACCACACGCGACCTTTCTTTCCTCTTCCTTGCCCTATCCTCACCTCTCACACAAACACACACTAGCATGCACTACACTACCACACATGCCGGGAGACCGGTTGGGAGCTTAAAGCTTGTCTCGGCAGGGGGCGGTGCCCCGCTGGTGGGAAATACCTGGTTGAGGGAAACCCCGCTAGCTGACGGTAGGTCGGCACCTGATCTGCCCATCAAACGGGGGAAGATCATTGCCATCTCCAGAGAGAGAGAGAGAGAGAGAACAGGCACTAGACTTACTGGACTAATGACCCTAGTAGTTGACGTGCCCGAAATCACTCAATCAACATAACAATCAACCAATCATAGAAATCCGCGCCCTACACATCACGATCACCACTATCAGAGCTTCAACGCCCCTCCGGAGCCTCGGCAGGCGGGGCTCCAGAAGGGGGGAGTTTCGAAATCGCCCCGGCTGCACCCTCCCCAACGCGCGCTTGGAATGGCTTCTGGGAAGAGGCACTTCGCCACTCGACGACTTCCCATCCGCTCCAGGCGGCGAGAGGCCCATTTCCACATTATTCTTCCTCTAGCGCATCGCCACAAGAGGACGCACCACGCCAACTCAAATGCAGCCAACCGAATCCAGTTTCTAGCGTTCAGTTTTATTAAGGTGACCAATGTTTTTGCAATGAATAGGAGAACGAAACAGTTTAAGAAAACATTACGACGTAAATATATGAAACACCTTATTAATACAAACAAAAGTGCACTAATTTTGCCTACATCCCTTTTGATTATTTAACTAAGCAAGTATTTTTCTATTAAATGAATATTTTTTGTCACTCTATCATTTTCTAACAATATATTGGAAATTTTGGAGCAAGAAATAATCTTCGAATTGCATTTTACGGTAAGTGCTGCAGCTAGAATATCAACATTCAATCTTGATTTTTCATTTGGTTAACTAGATCAACGCTAGATTAGCACATTAGTTTTAAAATATCGAAAAGCTGGACAAGTAGGAAAAAACTTTTCGAGGAAGAACAGAAACTGCAAATGAAAGTCTAAGCTCCCTAAAAGAGGAAGATTGGTCACCTTAGTTTTATGTAAAATGCTATTGGTTTATCGGCGATGCATTGTTTCTAGTCGGTGTCGCATTTGAATAAAATTTGACGCCGTTTCGGACATTTTATTTATGAGAAGTTTTGAAGGTTTAGCCATAATCAAATGTGCCGTTTAGAGCAAAACTTAATTTACTTAGTCGGCTAAGAAGAAAATATTATCACCTTGAAAAGAAGTTTATTAATCAGAAGCCGTCAGCGAGCCTCAAAAGAAGTTTAAAAGCAAATTTGCAAACTGTTATGTGATGGATAATCTTGTGTATGATGATAATCCATCACGAATTTTTAATAAAATAATATATCTTGAAAGCAACAATGGATGTTAACATTACAACATACTGAAAATATAAATAAAGAAGAATAATAGGAAGTAATTAATAATAAATAATAATAATAATAATAATAAAGCAACGGAAAATAAAGTGTTAATGTTAATATCTATTACAATGATAGACGCGTGAGAAATTTACGTGGATAATGAATATAATTAATAAATATCAAAAGAGACCAGAGGTCAAAGAATAAATAACGTAAAAGTAATAATGTAGTTAGCCCATCGGTAGGAACACGGATATTGTAACATACCGATATGTCACATGAAAATAAACTAACATTTATTTGTAGACTATATGGTGGAACATGCATTAGGAAATATCACGAGCAAGGGCTTAGCAACGACCGTGAATAAACAATGTAGTTTTTGTTTTTTGTAAATGCATTAAGAGGTGTCTGGATGCCGAAAGTAGAAAATTTGGGATTGGGCGAAGAAGTTTAGACGATCGAAAGGTCAGCTACACCAAAATATAACAAACGTATGGATTGGCTGGGTGAGAGAAGGACGGTCAAATGTTATGAAAAAGAGGAAGGTAGTTTAATACGAAGTCTTCGAGGGTGAATCATGCAGGAAGATTTCATTCTGACCGGCATCGCGTTTCTGAACTGATCGTAGGTTCGTGAGAAGGAACGAGTATAATACAGATAGTCAGAATCGGGTTATCAGATCGTGAAATTTTAAGGACAGTAAATGATATTGCAGATATTGCATGTGGAAGTAATATTAATGCATAGATTGGGACTTTGTCGGGAGTGGTAATAGATTTCGGGACTATGTCATAGGACGTAATCGGGACTGATAATTTTGATAGTTTGAGACCAGCTTGGATAGGGGCAGAAGAGGATTTCTTGAACTTTGGACTACGGCAAGCTCGCAAGATATTTCGACTGAGAAGTCTACGAGGACATCAACGAAGAATAGATAAGTTAACCGCGGTATAAAATTGTAAATTCAAAGATATCTTGATCAAAGGCATAACATAAATTCACTAAATTGTTTGCTAAAAAGGTAACAATAAACTTTGTTAAATTTTGTTCTTTAGAAAAGAAAGTGATCTTTCATTTAGTCAATCCAAACAGTAATGAACTAGGAATAGAATCATTCTATTTCAGATTCCTAGCTGCGCTGTATAGTCTGCGGATCCTATAATCCATTATAAAGGTAATAAGGATTATAATATATCGTGACCCATTGACCCAGCAAGCCGGACGCTAAGATCTTTGCCAGATATTAATGTAGAGAAATTTTGTATATCTCAATATTAGACAATGGAAGAGAGCTGCACAGGAAGGGACAAAGAAAACTAGTTTCAGACGCGAGCGGACATAGAGAAAGACAATTCAATGGCGGGGAATATAACTTGCCACGCAGAAGGATTTTCGCTGTGGAGGACAGAACGATTTGAGCGGTGGTAGACGACTGAGTGCGCTGATCTGATCGCATATAGATCGATTCATTAGTTGCGAGATTCAGTTGCTGAACATTGTGATAGGAAGTTTAATAGTGTAATTGTAAATGAAGAAATGGAATTACAGAGAAATTTAGAAAGATTTACTTGGAGTTAGCACATAAATAAAAGAGAACGGAATCGAGTGGGTGAATGAAGGGACATTGCCTATGGCACAAAATGGAATGATGACTAGGGAAAGGATTTTAAGGTACAACACCTTCCCAATAATATGGCTTTTTTCGCACATATAGTTTAATGTGTGCATTTGGCGGGATGAAATGAAGCGAAATGAACACAATTTGTTGCACCTTTTGGCACCTTTTCATGATATTAATACATTACGCCACCTCGTCGCTCTTTTTTATGTTTCAGCACCTTTTTCTCCACTCTTTTCTGTGTTTTTAAAATATTGTAATCTTTCTCTTCTTTAACAGTTTTTTAAAATCTCATCTAATCAGAAGTTAACAATATTAAATATATATTAAAAAACCTTTTCCTAAACGTGAGTTATGTCCCAGCACCAATGGGGATACAAAGTCTATCTGAAGCTGTGAAGTAAAGTGTAAATTTGAACAGAATTCTTGCAGCAGTGTAACCATTAGCGTTTTCCGGCGCGTCAACTGCTTAATTCATTATTCCCGTAAGTATCATGAATGTCTTTTACGGCAAGTTGTAGTGATCTTCCCGCTCTGAATGGTGGCACCGACCGTAGTGCATGTAAGTGTGTGCATACTTAGGGGGAGGGGGAGGGCAAGGAAGACAAAGGAAATATCACAGGCTGTGTTTGCCCAATTGTTATTGTACTGCCCAAGCATTCGCATGGAGTTAATCTGAGAAACGGAAATCTATCGATCAGAGCAACCGGACTCTAAAATTCTCCTCCAGACAGCGACTGAATTCGACCTAGCTGAAAAGCTAGTCGAAAATCCTGCCCTATTATTCTAATAAATAATACTTTTATTAGAATAATGATGTTCTATAAACATATGAGCAGCTTCTAACGATAGAAAACGTAAATTGTGTATTCACCACGATCATAACAGATACTGGACGTGTTGTCCCCTCCGCTTGTTTCCCAGTGATCCGGTTGTTACGAACACTTCACCCAAGTGAAGTGAAGTGAAGTGAAGTGATGTAGGTTCCTTCGTTATGTATACATGCGTATATGTTTGTATGTATGTATATTTGTGTAATATGTAAGTTTATTCATTTATATGTTTAGTGTATATGCATTTTAATGTTTAGTATAGGAATTTAAATGCCATCTGCATATATAGGAAATGACAAAGTCAATTGGTTTGTTTATATTTATTTTTTATATATTATTATGTTATTTGTAATTGTTATTTTGCATTCTGCCACCGGGCATCATCTGCCCAATTGTAGAATAAATTTCTATATTTCTATGTATCCATAAAAGCAATTCTCAATAGGGGGCCTTGATTCGGCTTGGTGGGGAGAGATTTTTCTGGCGCACTGCACATTAATAATAGAAACAAACAGTTAGAAGCATGCCATTTTGTAAAAAGAAACAATAATTTAGGAACTGCCTTTGATTAGAAAGTTAAATAGTTTGGCTATGTTTATTGTTAATTGTTTTTTCTGATCGTCCACGTACTTTGATTTCAATATTATTATGCTTATCTGAAAAAATATCGTAATTTCGTAATTATTAGAATTTGAGTAATTATGAAAGTGAAAAGTGTTTCTTATTTCTTTTAACCTTGATCCATCCCTACAAGACAAAAATAATACAATTTTTGTTGCTTTAGAAAGCGAATACCGAACTGATGGTCGGCTATTCTATGAACATCAGTGATGAACAAATAGTGTAGAATAAAGAAAGAAAGAAAGAAAGAAAGAAAAAAAGAAAAGAAAAGAAAAAGAGAAAAAAGAAGAAGAAAAGAAAACAAGAAGAAAATCAGACAAATCTAAATCAAATAATATACACGTACAAAGACCATAAATCATACATTTACATATAATATGTACTATATTTAATCTTAATAACAACTTTGTGTGCAAATGGCATCAGCGAATAAAACATATATAACATTTATTATATTCAATGATTGGATAGCATGCTCAATTATGTATCGCTTTGAAAGTCCACGTTATGAAAGAGGCTTCAAAGGGGTTGTCATCCTCACAAAGCTGGTTCCATAAGAGCAATATTCGCAAAACCAGCTCACAAAATCAATACCGAAAACGCAACCAGAACACGAAAGGTCATCAGTATTTTTAGACATTCGATGTCTATGGGATTTACGCTGCAATGTCGCGTATTATGACGTCATTTTAGAAACTATTTCTGACCAATTGCAAACCTGGTAGTGTTCCTTTCTACGTATAAACCTACGAATAATAAGATAAATTCAGTTGCCACAAATTTCACAGAGACGAATCCTACAAACAAACTTCTTTCTAATACTTGCGAAAACTATTGATAACAGTAATAATAATAATGATAATAATAATAATAATAATAATAATAATAATAATAATAATAATAATAATAATAATAATAATAATAATAATAATAATAATAATTAGGTTCGAGCCCCTCTGACCGGGAGACCCTAGGTTCGAGCCCTGACGGCGGCAGAATTTTAGACACTAGCTTTTCAGCTAGGTCGAATTCAGTCGCTGTCTGGAGGAGAAGCGGCCGGCTGCTCTGATCGGTAGTTTTCCGTGGTTTCTGGGATCAACACCAGGCGAATGCCGGAGCAGTACCTAACAAACGGGTCACGGACCGCGCGCGATCTGTCCTTTCCATTCCTTGTCCTATCCTCTCCCTTACACACCAGACAGTCCTGGTTAGGGGGAAACCCCACTAGCCGACGGTAGGTCGGTGCCGGATCTCGCCATTTCCGGGAGACCGGTCGGGAGTTTAGAGCTTGTTCCGGCTGGGGCAGTGCCCCGCTGGTGGGAGAGTCCTGGTTAGGGGGAAACCCCACTAGCCGACGGTAGGTCGGTGCCGGATCTCGCCATCCAGTGGGGGAAGATCACCGCCATCTCCCGAGGAAAAAGAGCATGCACTACACTAAC
Organism: Teleogryllus oceanicus; assembly: GCA_964035755.1. NCBI lineage: Eukaryota > Metazoa > Arthropoda > Insecta > Orthoptera > Gryllidae > Teleogryllus > Teleogryllus oceanicus. The sequence continues at coordinate 68,582,732 of CAXIVR010000012.1, forward strand.
GGGACTAATGACCGAAGCAGTTGACGCGCCCGGAAACACGAAAAAATCAATCAATCACTCAATAATTGGTGGTACTAGCTACAGAATGGCACACACTTTCTCATACAAGTTAGTTTTCCAATTTCTTTGGTCTAGGCTAGCCCTACGGACTTGCAACAAACTTTTACCAGCTGTCATCTATCGTCGCCCAAAGTACAATTTTTAATTTTTCGTATATACAAAGTAATATACGAAGTATACAGAAAGTTATGTAATGTTGCGAGTAAAAACGGCGGATTTTCGGGAGAAAAAAGTCATTGCTGGGCCCTCGTAAAGAAGAAGTGGGTAAATCCAGTTGCTAAATAAAAAAGAAAGTCTTCTAACACGTAGAGTAGCCAGAATCCCTGTTTTGTGTGTCCTTGATGCGGCAAAACCAATTGAAAGAGAAACGTCTGTCTGTCCGACCGTCCGTCTGTGAACATTACTAGCGCCTAAACCCTGATAGGAATTTTTCTAAATTGAAGAAACACCTGTCCATCTGGCTCTAGTTCCAGTTTTGATATTTTGAAAAACATTCTATAAAATTTGGGGGTATTTACATGAATCTCCCGGACATTTTCAAAATTTTCTCAAAAACGTCTCCAATTTTATTCTTTAAATTCCTTGTAAGAATAGAGTAAAATATACTTATTAAGGAGGCATAGGTCCCATTTTTACGGTTAACTCTGCATTTTCGAAAATTTCAAAATATTGAATTATTTCCGGTGTCTTTTGACAGTTACAAAATTAAAGATAGAGATTTTACCATCAAATGAAATTCGTTGCTCATAATCAGTTCTCAAAAAGCTCATGTACACTTTATAGAAAATTATAGTAGTTTTCGCGTAATATTGCGTGCAATATTTGCAATTTTAAAAAAATACACAAACAAGATTTTCTCAAAAACTGCTCCAATTTTTTTCTTTAAATTTTTGGTGGGGATAGGCTATGAGACGGCAAAAAAACGTTGCTCTATTACTTTGTTTTTTGAAAAATTACAAAAATGTAATTTTTTACATGTCTTTCGCGTCGGTAATATTTACATTAGAGGCAATTTATTCACATGAGTACGTGTACTTTAAATAATGGCATAAAGTTTCTCGACGACTCAAAGGTTTTCTGTTAAAATAAGCTCAAAATTCCGCATTTTCACATACGCTCAAACACCATTTCTCAAAAACGGCTCCAAATTTTTTCTTCAAACGTTTCCAACGGATAATGTTAATGGCACAAATGACGTAACGTTCATTTGGTGTATTCTTTTGTTTTTTCAAAAATAACACAATTATTTTTGTTTTTTTAATATGTCTCACGCCGTTAATATGCACATTTCCAGATATTTGCATGCCATTTGTGAGCGGTAATCCTACAAATGACTTTAAATGAAGTATTTCGAATACTTAATAGATTCCTGTGAAATAGAGCTTCAAACGTCCCATTAACCGTAATGCTCAATCGCCATTTTCTTAAAAACGGCTTCAAATTTTTCAATGAAAATTTCTATTTCGGGCGAGGTTTTACTCTTCTTTAATATTGTTGAAATAATATTTCGGTTCTACTATTAGGAAACTGAAAAGTTGAGAAAATGCCAAAAAATGTACTTTTTGGCCAGGGTAGATGGCAGCTGGCCAAAGAATGAATCAAGACCTTAAAGAGTCCACACTAAGGAATTAGAAAAATTTACTACGAGAAGTCTGTGCCATTCTGTACCACCTCTAGTTTCCTTCCTAACGGGAAAAGAAGGTTGAATGTCCGCATTTGTAATGTTAAAAAATTTTAGCATTCTATTTCATATTATTTCAAGATCTAGATTTAGAAAACAGATTTTGTTAAGGAAAATCCCTATCGTTAATGTAGTTCTATCATATAAATATGTTTGCAATTTTACAGAGAGGGTTTCAATCTTACGTGTTGAAAACACTTCATTTATGAACAAGAATTTGGCCGCTTTGAACGGATGAAGGAGGGGCTCAGTGCATCGACTGATGTCACTGCAGCGCCTCTGACTGGGAGGTCCTCGGTTCGAGTCCTGACGGCGGCAGGATTTTCGACCCTAGCTTGTCAACTAAGTCGAATTCAGTCGCTGTCTGGAGGAGAATTCTAGCAGCCGGCTGCTATGATCGGTAGTTTTTCGTGGTTTCTCCGATCAACACCAGGCGAATGCTGGAGCAGTACACTAACAAACGCGCCACGGACCGCATGCGATCTTTCTTTCCTCTTCTTCGTACTTCATCACCCCTTACACACACTTACACTAACATGCACTACACATACCCGGAGACGGGTCCGGAGCTTAGAGATTGTCCCGACAGGGGCGGTGTCCCGATTGTGGGAAATACCTTGTTGGCGGAAACCCCGCTAGCTGACGGTATATCGACGTCGTATCTCGTCATCCAGTGGGGAAGATCATGGCCACCTGCCGAGAAAAAAATGCGCTACACTTACGAGACTAATGACCTCAGTAGTTGACGAGCCCCGAATCATTAACAACCAGCCAACAACATTGAACGGATGAAGAGTTTCATTTCTTTTCATGAGTGCTATTTCATTACGTATTATATTGTTGGACACATGCTACCCAAATATCATTTAACTGTTGTGGTCCCACTGGAAGAACTCATAAGATCATTTAAGAAGAGCGCCGAAAAATAGTTAATATTTACTTTCTCGTATACGTACGTATGTACGGGAGTAATATACGTAGTGTAGAGAAAGTTATGTAATGCTGCTGAAAATCGATTTCGATATTCCACTGATACCAAAAAAGTGTTTTATTTTTAAATCATCCGTCCGTCCGTATGTCCATCTGTCCGTCCGTCTGGGGACACTACCAACCTAAACCATACGTAGATTTTTTTCCAAATTGAAGAAACGCATACAAAGGTAGCATAGATCCAATTTCACGGTTAACTCTAAATTTTCGAAAATTGCAAAAGTTTGAATTTTTTCAACGTCTTCTCACAAATTTGAAGACAAAGATTTTTCCTCCAAAGAAAATGAGTTGTCCATAAATAGTTTTTTACTTAAGGTCACGTACGTGTTTTTGAAATTTTTAGTAGTTTTCGTGCAATAGAGCGTGAAATATTTGCAATTTTAAAAAATTACGAAAATGTGATTTTCTCAAAAACGGCTCCGAATTGTTTCTTTAAATTTTGATAGGGGTAGTATCAAATACACCTTATCCGATGACATAAACACCATATTTTCCTCTATTCTTTTGTTTTCTCAAAAATTACAAAAATGCTTTTTTTTATTTGTCTCTCACGTCGGTAATAATTACATTAGAGGCGATTTCTTTACAATATTATAATTATGAGTGAATTTGTTTTAATTAATTGAACTTACAATTTTTCGAACACTCAACAGTTTGCTGTTAAAAGGAGCTCAAAATTTCGCATTTTCAGAAACGCTCAAACGCCATTTTCTCAAAAATGGTTCCAAGTTTTTTCTTCAAATTTTTCCGATGGATAGTGCTAATTGCACTGTCAATAAAGCATAATGTTCTGTGTGGTATCCTTCTTTTGTGTTTTAGAAAATTACATAAATGCAATTATTTTGAAATATCTCGCACGCCTTTAATATGCACATTTCCATCGATTTGTAGGCATTATTACATTTTTGTAAGGGCTTCAAATTACTTAAATCAAGTTCCTCATTTACAGTAATCGCTATTTTTTTTAAATCGGCTTCAAAATTTTCAATGAAAATTTCTATTTCGGACGATGTTTTACTCTTCTTTAATATTCTTGGCGATATTATTCTTTAATATTCTTCTACGATAAATGGCAGCTGGTCAGAGAATGGAGCAAGACCTTAAAGCCAGTCCACACCAAGGAATTTTGTAAACGTTTCTGCGAGAAAGTCTGTGCCATTCTGTACCACCTCTAGTTACTTTCTATACACGATCGTATACGTACGTATACACATGATATAGAGAAAGTTACGAAATCCTTCGGCGAAAAACGGTGATTTTCGACGAAAAACTCGTATTCTTTGCCGTGATACACAGTGGATAAATCTTCTTCTAATGTGTAGTAAACTACTCTGTGCAGTCAGATTTCACGAAAGATTTAACGAACCCTTGATACCAAAAATAATTATTTTTTCAAAACGTCCGTCCGTCTGTCCTGTAACAAACAACCACTAGCGCCTAAACCATACGTTGGGTTTTCCCAAAATGGTTATTCACCAGTCGAACATACACCACTCAAATCTCTGCAATTTTGAAAACCATTCATTCATTTTGGGGGTACTTTACACGTAGTCCCTGAGATATTTTCAAAATGTTTTCAAAAATAGCTCCGAAGTTTACCTGAAATATTCTATTAAAAGGAAGCTATCGTTGACGGAAATTCAAAAAAAAAACGAAGTTAATTTAACTGAAATGTAATTGGATTTAAGTGAATGATTACATGAATTACATGATGATTAATTGAATGGTGACTAATTAGGATGTCAATTATCCTTGGGGCTGAGTGAAAACACTAAATCTATGGATCAGCTATTGGTAAACACAGTTACCAACGTTGATATAGCCACTTTAAAAAACTGAACTTGGCACACATTTAAGTGAAAGCACTTTATGCACAAAAACATAGGTTGAAATAAAGTCTCGCATCTGTATGATGCTGAAAAAACACAGAAACAAACAATAACAGTTGTAGAACAGTTGATTGGCAGCAAGGCACAGGCCCCAAGTTCCTAGGCGTGGGTTCCTTGTCCAGATAATACACGCGGCTCACATGATGTTTATTTATTTTACGTCAAAAATAGATATGAATTGTGTGACGTATTAACGCCAGACCAGGCGGCTCGCCGGATACGTTAACCAACTTCTCTACAAGGAACGCAGAATTTAACATCACAGTTACTGTAGTTGGCACAACTCACTGAACTGAATAATATTACGTAATGGTATGTGATACCTGCGTAGTGAGTTCCTGCAAGCAGTCGCATGATGAGAAATTGTACAGTTCACAGAATCAGACGGGAATGATTGCACTTAAGTGATATTATTGTGTTATTATTGTTTGTTGTTATTTTGTTATTATTATGTTATATTAATATTATTGTGCTTACTGTGTAATAGCAGAGTAGTAACATATAATTTTGAAGTTATTTAGAACACTTTCAAAGCCATAAACTTTTTTGTCTTGTCTTCATCTAGGCTACCACTCAACACGCTTTCGCACTTTTCACAAAATGTAACTCCATAGCTCTAATACAAAACCAAAAACATACTGCTTGGAATTCATTTCTGCTAAATCCACATTTAATTCCCCCACACTTATTTTTGTTAAAGGTGAAGCTATTGTTTTGACTAAATGTTAGGCTGATATTTCATTTTGAGAAGTTCTGAAGCTCAGATCAAGAAAATATCAAGAAACAACACGAATTATTTTTAAATGCCTAACCAGTTCTTAAAAATGCGACTTCACGATCAATGTTCTTCAGAAACGCCCTCTGGAAAGCAAAAAGGCACTGACTTCTCGGATGTGGGCGTGAATTGAACATGGTGTTGACTTCAGCTATTTTCAGCTGTTTTACTTTTCTCCACCTGGATCGCTAGCTGCTTGTGCGCGCATCCGTAACTAGCCAAAAAAACGGGCTGAGATGCTGAGACTGTGTGATGCGTATACTGTGGCAGAACTGATACCTAATTGACAGTTCCTAAAAAATTCAGCCTGAAAAATATAGTATTTTATGTGATTTATATAATATTAATGGTTTTCCTCTTTCACAAGGATTGGATATGAATAAAGTCCGGGACACGCCGGGTATTTTGCTAGTAAAATTATAGTATTTAATTAAACATTGTACCAATTATATTATAGTAATTAACGAAACGACATAATTGCATGAATGGTATGTTCAAGAAAACGAGTGACAATAGGAGTGAGTTATTTCATATACCCCTTTATACTCATGTTTCGTTTAATATTTATCCGTTTCCATTTAAGAATAATGTAAATTTTGTGAATTTCAGGCACATATTTACTACCCGAGGCATATATTTGATGACCATATTGCTTCTGAAAAAGGCATATTTTAGTGGGCCATGTACTCTGTACCTATGTTCACTATAGTGACTTACAGGATAAACATATGTGTCAAATGGAAGATAAACATATTCCGGATGAAATATCAGAAGAAGTTGGCAAAGTCATTACTTCCCAGAAAAAGTTAAGGCAGGTATGAGAGAAAATACAGATTAAAGAAAATACAACAATGGAATGTAAAAAATGTCACTTCTGACACAGTTTTGCAGGCGTACATTTTAGAATAGGTAAACACAAATTACGTTTACATTTTTATATTTCTAATGTCTCAGCATTTAATGTTTTTCATGTAGCACCATACTTTTCATTAACTTAATTTATTAACGTTAAATATTTTATGTTGTTGCATTAGTCAGTTAGCTTAACGTATACTCCGCCGATTTAGTTATATTTATTCATTATTTATACGCAGTTGATGTGGGTACATAATCTGTTAAATACATTTTGTTTATGTTTCATGGCCGACTGGAAATATCATGGACACGTCTGTGTTATGGTGTCTTAATTAAACGATGTTTATTCTTTTCTGAATTCTGATTGGTATTTTGGAGTATTAATTGCACCGTTTTAAGAAAACGATTTTTTGGAATTAATGAGCATATTTAGTTAACTAAACGAAAAAAATTATATTAATATTTTTTCAATTGTGAAATTTCTTCTTCTTATGCCCCACGTTTGGTTATCCATTTGTGCAATTTCAACACTAATTTATTAAATTTAGTTTCAACTTAACCGTGGACTCGACATACAACATATTGCCCCTTACCTGTTGCATGTGGACGTGTAATTCTATACAGAATCAGGATTACTGGAAGTTCTATTGATTGAAATCAATTATTAGATTGATGGCAACTAATATTCAGCCTTTTTCAATAATAGAAATGTAACATTCACACTTACATGTATATCACAATTTCGATCTCATGAAAATTACTTTTTGATATAGAATATTAAAACACCGTACGGATTTGAAGCAGAATGTTGTCAGTGGAGTCCTTGTTACACTAATTCTTCTTCCGTTGTTGCCTAAATTAAAAATATTCCAAATGTCCACAACGATTTGCTATTAATATGACTTAATATTTCCCACAAAATTAATACGCGGTCGCGACTTTTCCGGTTTCGTATGAAACACCTACTCGCGACTGACTTTATTCGGATACTTATTGAAAAATTCTTCCATCTACGAAGCTACCCTAATGTATTGTGACATACCAAAAATGATGGACATGTTATTTAGGCAAGTAAAGGATAAAATGTTGTAGATATTGCAAAAGACGTGGGTTTCTATGGTGCCGATACGCAGAGGGTACACCATAGCAACGCGAGAAAAAACGAGAGAAAAAAAACACTTTGAGGGGTGAACCAGATTGATGGGTGGACCACATTGGGAATTAGGGCATTCCGCTTCGTGTCGTGGTGGTGAGCGGATCGCTTGTGTGGTTTTTCTTGAGGTTAAATATCAACTCGGGACTTGTGATATGTCGTAAGAGTGAACTTAATTAATTTTTCCTGTGTACAACTGAACTTGTAAAATTTCGCCTTAAATCGGATGAGCATGAAAGTGAACTTAAAAATATTTTCGTGGTGAAGTTACAAGACTTGACTTACAAATTTTACCAGTGAATTGTGAATTGCCAGGTTAGGTGATAGAAAATAATATTAGAAGGATATTATCCCGACTTGGAAAAGTAATCAGTTTGAAATATGAGCCCACCTGAGGCGCAAGATAAAGAGTATAGGCAGTGTTTGTGAAGTGGTTGGAGGAAGTTTCGGCTTGGTCGCTGATCATTGTGGACTTCCATAAGAAGGAATATTGGTTTACCGGTGACACCCAACGACGTGCGCGCGAAGAGGCAAGAAAGGATGAAAGATTCTATAACGATAAATTGTAAAAATAGATAATAGTAAACAACTTTTGGAATGCATAATAAATTATAATTCATAGTTTGAAAGAAAGCCGATTCTCATTTGCCATTACGTGCAATCGTACAGTAGACATTTTAGAATTATTTTCAGATTCCTCGCCACTCCGTATGGATGGCAGATTGAGTAATTGGTTGCGGAGTAAGTAGCAACAATTATTTCTTAAGAACCCGTCGACCGAGCTAGCGGATTTACATTTATTTGTAATATATCTGAAGAAGGTAATAAATAATCAGGAATTCAAGTGTTACCTTTATTATAAACGTTTCAGTATATATCCTCGAAACACGGATTTTTTCGTAATTCCAACTATTACGTTAATAAAATTCCCAATTACAGTTTAATATTACAATTTACACTGTACCAAGCTCTCAAACCTCAACCTAAACATAAATTCCCGCCGCACTATCATTTACATAATATCAAGCCTATGCTAAAAATCCGTTTGCACTTCACCAACCGCTTACGTGCGTTCGCTCCAATAATTTCTAGAGAATGTTCCTTTGCGTCCTTCTAAAAGGTCGTGCTTCCATCGCCCTCTTCACATCTGCACATGAGTGTGCGGGGCCGTGTCCATTTGAACAGCGTTATGACACCAAGCATGGACTTTGTTGGCCGCTTGTCCTTACAATGCATATTCTTTGACTTCAGATTAGCAAACAATGCTATTATCCCTGACGCTGCCATGTCGATTCGATCATTAAAACTAAGCCTTGGCTTATCACATTATCTATCATTCTTCAATATATTAGAATGATTTGGCCTTTGATTTTAAAAACAACATTTTTAATTGTAATTACTTTATATTAATACATTAATACAACTTCTTGCTGTCCACGTCCTTTCATACAATAACTGAGATATTCAAAAGTTTTTATCAAGATGCGGTTTGATGTGACTTGCATACATTAATAATATATTCTCCTGTTTATATCTGACCAACGTTAAAATATTATTGTATATTTATTTATTTTGTCATTTAAGCCTGGTAATGGAAACGACTACTTTCCGAAACGTTGCGTTGTATAAAGCAATTACAATGAATAATGTTCTGTATTTAAGACCCAATCATTCTAATATATTGAAAAAATAATGATCTTAAACAACGTTGTTTATATAAAATTTATATTTTTCCTCTTTCACAAGGATTGAGTATGAAGAAACCCCAGGCAACGGCGGGTAGTTTGCTAGTAAATAAAAGAATAAATAAATGAATAACAGAGAAATAAATAAAATACTTTAATGCTTATTAAGATAAAGGAAAGTTCACTTTTTTGATGTCAGGGATCCACAAATATTTCATAAATTCAGCTCATTTTCCAGTATCATGACAAAACCATCCCCTGTTCTATATAGTAGTATGTGAGAAAGTAAAATACCGAACATATTAAAGACAAGTACATAGCATTTCCGGTTAAGGGTACGCAGTAAATGGCTGTACGTTATCATCATTGAATCACCTGCTATTCATTACTTGTGAGGATCCACATTTTCTACGGAAATTCCATGCTCAGTACTTATGCTGAGGGTGTTCTAGTTTCTCATGCAACGTGAGCGCTTGTCATGGCGAGATTTATCGCAAGAGGTTTCTCGCAATTAGTACTTAATAGCTTCTAGGGAAATTGCGGTGGAGTGATTATCCTCATCCATTTCCATGACTTCCAGATTAATATCGGCATTCATTACACGTTTTCCCAATACCTTGTTTCTACAAACGCTTCTGTGAGTCAATCATGTTTAAGGAAAATACATCGATTATTTAAGAGGAAATTTGTATTTGAAATGCTTTTGACGGAAAAATGATTATATACAATTCCAGAAGAGGAATTGTCGTCGTGACCGTTATGAATAACTCCTGTTTCACTTTGACACACTGATGTGAATGTGACCCGATCCGAAGTTGCATTCAGAATCTGCAAATCAACTACGAAATGTAGGTGTATAGTTCCTCGAAAAGATTGTGAAATTGGAGAAAATGCCCTTCCCGCTAGTCGACTGTTGCCATTTTTTTTCTTTTTAATTTCTGATCCCCTAATTCCTGTAATAATTCTGGTAAAATGGGAGGTTAGCGTTGGCGCAAATTTTGAATTTTCATTGTTTGCTTAACACTCCACTACTCACGAACAATGATTGCATGATTTACTCGCGCAAGGAATTTGAATACCGCAACATCAGAAAACAAAATTTTAAATACAATTTCAATTAATCTAGTAATTTGTTGAAAAGTAAAAATTAATCAATTAATTGGAAATAATTTTAAAGAAAGAAAACAATACAATTTTTGAAATAATTAAAGCCAAACTAAGAAATGTGAAATGAAATTTAAAATAAAGATTTTAACTGTATTAATAGAATAGAATAATAATAATAAATAAAATATTTTTCATCAATTCTTTTTACTTTCTCGCTATCGCTAGTAGAGAGAAAGACAGACGTTTTACCGTCAATCGATTTTTCAGTATCAAGACCCTACAAAACGGATTCTGGCTACACAACGAGTTAGAAATTTTTTTAAAATTTAGCATCTGGATTTACTCGCTTTTTCAACCCCAGGGCCCTGCAATAGATTTTTCTGCCGAAAAGTCGCCGTTTTTTTTGCGCAGCTTTATATAAATTTCTCTTTACCCGGTAGCGGTAGCGAGACAGTAAAATGTAATTAAGCATAAGCCTAGAAATGACACAAATAAATGTTCTAATTTTCTTTAATGTCCATCATTGGCATATGAAAGAGACCTAACATGTAATTCTTTTAATTAATAGCGTCTTCCTTCCTTTTACCTCACAAAGGGAAAACTACTCTTAGCCAAAATAAATATTCGTCAAAATTGTTAATTTTTAATCATTCTCGCTTTTATACCAAAGGCCTTTAAAAATGTTCATTAGAATAAAGCAGGGAACTATCTCAATATCCAATTCCAATGAACAAAATTTATCTGAAACACTTGAATACTTATTGTTTTAAATCCCAGTAAAACTCCAGTAGTTCCACTTCAAGTTCTCCAGTGCATGGGGAAAAATAATTTTGGACTTGTAAATAATTTTAAATATAAAATACATATAATATTTCGTTTGTAAATTATTGGTCGTTTATTTTAAAACTAAATCAGTACTCCATCCTTTTCCTGGAATGTTGCATCCGATATTCACACCGACAGCGCTTCGTGGCCTCGGCTGGCACCCGGGGAATATCGGGGAGGATGCAGAGGGGATCACAATTTCACATTCTCTTTTGTAAAGCGAAGAATATATCACGAGAACAATTTACCTGCTGAAGGTAAACTGGGACTAGTCATGAAAGAGTAAATACATTTAGAAAAATAATAATGATGCAAAATGTACATGCAATGTCTTTAGGTGGCGCGTCTTGCATAGTGCTGTAATTTGTTTGCGTTAACTCCATCTCTGAAAAGTAAAAAAAAAAAGTTTTTGTTTAAACACACTATGGATAATCCAAATACTCCGCATCAGTATTGGAACGTGTCTTGCTCAGATACAAAAGTTGCACTCTAGAAGAGGGAAAATTAATGTTTCAGCCTAACCCAAATATTTGTTTATGAATGGTTTTAAAATTACTACAACATCGTTTATCCCTAAAAATCTTTAAATATTGGCTGAATATTTAAATTGAGAAAAAATCATTCAAATTGTGAAATAGCAGCATACAGCATACAGCACGTGTGGATTTGCTTTTATAAAATATGCATTTTCATTATCCTTCAACTACGATTAAATAATTCCAACTTTTGTCATCGTGTGGAACATTGTGCGTGATTTAATTGTTGTATGAATTTGTCCCAAGTGCGCCAGAAAAGATCACCAAACATCTAACACTTACCTGTGGATAATTTATTGGAGTCCTAGGAAAAAGTTCCATTACACAGTCGACTCCGGTTATAGTGAATCCGGATATAGTGAACCTTCGGTTATAGTGAACTTAGTATAGTCACTGGTCCCGTTTCACTTACATTATAAATAAGCATGAGAAGATTCGGTTATAGTAAACACTGAAATTTTGCTACAGTGAACGTAGACAATACAACGTCCTGGAAGTTAATTTGATCTCGGATATTCCAACAGTGGAAGAGGCATTGCAAGGTTTCAAGCCTAAATTCAAATAAGAGCATGCAAGGTTTCAAGCCTAAATTACAATACTTAGAAACAGAGGACAATGTAGAGTCAAGTATGGAGAGAGCACGAACTCTGGCTGGAGAAGAATCTAGATAAATTACAAATAAAAAAGTGCGAAGCAAACAATAGAAAATAATTGATTTTTTAAGGAGAAAGAAAGTTGCTAAAGTTTTCAATTTATGCTGTTAATGAATTTTTCTGTACCTCTACATTAATAAAATCAATCGTAATGGAGAAATTCTATTTAATTGGATATAGTGAATCAAACGTGTGAATCCCCAGAAGTTCACTGTAACCGGAGTCGACAGTACATTGTTCGCAGCCCCGAGAATTAGCCATTCGCAGCCAGCCGCATCCTACAGAACTCCTTGAGCAGGCTCGGTTAAGGGAAAGCAGCCAGATTTCTTTTTAAAAATTCAAAAGTGCCAGACCGGATGAAACCATAGCCACAGCACCTAAAGACCTCTCATAAAAGCGCCTTCTAAGCCTCGCCGTTGCTGCGACGGTGACTGAGCAGATTCCCCGAAAGTGCACGACGCGCAACTTTTCCCTGGGGCCTTTTTGCAGAGCGCATTTAACCTAATTTTGAGCGCGAGGACGCATAAGGAAAGCAGAGAGACGGGGTTTCGCCGGAAGAGCGCGCTCCGCAACTTGCATCGTGGCGTGGCGTTTCCATGCAAATTTCACGGCCACTTGCAGACGACATAAAAAAGAGGAAAGAATCACAAATTTCATGGCTCGAAGATCTAACCTCTACTTATACAACAAAATATTACTGTACAATGCAATTATCAAGCCAATGTGGACTTATGGCATAGCACTGTTATGTGCAGCCAGCAAGTCAAACCTGGAAATCCTGAGAAGATTCGAAACAAAAATGTTGAGATATTTATGCAACGAGCCGTGGTTCGTAACCAACAATAATTTATACAAAGATTTAAACATTTCAATTTTGGCTGAGTCTATCACCGAGCAAAGTAAGAGATTTCAGACGAGACTGAGCTACACCCAAACCAACAATTAGTGATCATTTTGGACAACAGTGAACATGTGTATAAACTAAAGCGTGAACATATTCTATATATACCCTTTAGATTCACTTAATAGTTACTAACGTCTTGTATACAATTGACTAATTGTTCCAAGTAAACCGATTGTAAATTAACAGTATGAACGTACGAGCACGAAATAGTATGGTGTCAGAAGAAACACAATCAAACCAAATGACTGAGTCGAGTTGTTTTTCTTGTAACCTTATCTTATAAATCACGCCCGCCCACGTTGGGCGTCCAAAGCAACCTATTCAATCACGCCCAGCCGTTGGGCGTCCAATGCAACGTATCCTCTCTCGTCACGTGCACTATCTTTGCCCTGCCCTAGCTCTAACTTATAATTGGGTGCCACAATACCTTCGCTTATCGGTTGCCCGTACCTCTGCTAGCTCGAATCATTACTTATTTCCTACCGTGTCGTAGTCCGCGCGCTCACTCCATACGGAGTTGAGGTAAGGGTCCGTTTCGTTCGTGCCTGGGTCAAATTTTATACAACTACCGAATAAAAACACATGAATTCAAGGCAATTATGAGCCATTTGGGATGCTCATGCATTTAATTTCGGATTTCTTATGCTTATATCCTATCAATAAGCATAGTCTGCCCCTCCGACTTGCGAAATATGACAACACAAATACATAAACACACACAGGAGAAGAAAATACAAACATGCACACTGAAAATATAATACAAAAAGAATCTCATACATACATCAGAATGCGTAATCTGTCGTGACCTTTTTATAATCCTACCCTTAACCTAATATCATGACTTCGTCTTCGACAGAATATTTTTCTTTCTTTATTTGGACTTGCGCGTAAACAAACAAAAAAATACAGTTATTGCACAATTCGTGCCACTTCCCTTTTCGCAGCGATGTCACTTCCTGTCAGCGCCCGTCGTTGCTAGTTGTAACGTGCATTATTCATGCACGCAGTTCCCGTTCAGCTGCCATCAGATCCCAGATGCACTCGTCCATTTAAAAATTACCAATGCATCCACGATTATTGTTTCTTGCACTAATCGCGTCTTCCCTAAACGTTACTTCTATTTCTCGCGACGTATTTAGCTTTTGCGACGCTCCTGTTCCTGCGCCTAACTTGCGTGAATACTGTCCATGCGGATTTTTCTGTGAATTTCTAAACACATTTAATTGAATTTTCGCTCCACTTAATCTCAACAATTGATTTTATATAACCGAAAATAACTTAATAACTTTTGCACAACACTTCCGCGAAATTTCTCCAAATATTTGACGCGATCAAAACGCGTGCGATCATCATCAGACCCGAACTCATTCTGTCTGTAACACATTTTACGTTGTTGGTCCCTACAATCCAAGTGACTGTCTTTTATCAAACATATGCCCATCACCATAAGAAATGTTCGAAAACTTTTACATTTTCACTGTTTTCGGGCATCTTGCGTCTTACTCTCTGTTTCATAATTTTACTAACTTTCGGTTTGTAATCGTCACATTACCGAATTCCCTCTTCCTGTTTTCCTTTTTCCAAAAACCTTTATTTTTCGTCTTCTCAACTCGTGATGACGTCATTACATCTTCGCTCTTTTAATTCTTTCTTAATCCTCTATGCTATGAAACTGGATAGTAATTTATTCCGAGCCTTACATAAATTCCCCCGCGCCGTGACTAATTTTGCCCTGATCTAAATATTTTCTCTATAATTTCTGAAAGTTTGGCCAAAATCCACCCAGGCATTCACTGAGTATTCAATAAAACTCGTCTTGTTGTATATTTCCAGGAGAACAACAATGAGTGCCATGCCTTCAATCTTCGCCTTGTTATACATGCAATTTACACAATTTATGATATTTACGGAACCCGTGGCTCGAATAATGTGGTTCTTGTTTTAAAATGTTCCTAAATTTGGGTTCTATTCACTGTTCATAACGCCTATTTCCGCCCCTTATGTTTTCTATTACTTTCCTAATAATTATTATTACGCGGCGCTGTTGTCTATTGTTTGTTTCATTCTTAGTTCCTCTTTGCTTACATAAAAGTTCCGTGTTCCGTGCATTCTTGCGGGCTAGTCCCACAAATCATTACATTCTAAAAAATAGAAAGAATTGTCACTTTCTTGTTCTGTAATTGTAGCCACATCGTCTTCCTCCAGATTCCTCTGAGATACTGTTCAAACACCTCTCTCTCTCTCTCTCTCTCTCTCTCTCTCTCTCTCTCTCTCTCTTATATATATAAAATATATATATATATATATATATATATATATATATATATATATATATGGTTTTTCGTGGAGGTTTTTTCGCTGTTCGTTTTGTCGTAACACCATTAGATGGAGCTTCAGTTCAACGCAATTCTCAATCCCCTTGGGCTTCATTGGTGCTGGGCGCTGCTGTGTGACGCGGGGCGAGGCCGAAGTGACCAGGAAGAGCGGGGGTGAGGGGTAGACGGAAGAGACGGGGAAAGGAAAAAAGAAAAAGAGAGAGGGAAAAGGGAGAGGAAAAGTATAGGGAAGAGAGAGGGAAGAGAGGAGAAGAAGAGAATGAAAATGAGAGAAGCGAAAAGAGTATAGGGAAAAGAGAGAACGAAAAAAGAGAAAGGGAGGACAAGAGAAGAGGAAAGAAAGAGGAGGAAGAAAAGAGAGAGAAGGGGCAAAATAGAGTGAAGAGGAAAAAGAAGTTAAATAGTTGAACTGCGACGAGATAAGATAATGAAATGTGAAATTCTCATTGTTGAAAATGTACATGAAATCATTATGAGTCTTTGATTTATTTATTTACTGATTTGTTTATTTATATTTTATTTAACGTCAAAAACAAAAACTGAGTGTGACGTACTATGGGGAGAAATGTATTCTGTGAAGGTTTTCTTAAATTCTGGTATCCGTACCCTAACCCAGACACATGTTCATTTTAAAGAAAATGAAACATTTAAAAACCAACTTAGAATATCTTGGAGACAAGGAGAAAAATAATTTTATTGTTTACTAGTTTATTACTGTGTACTTATGAACATGAAAAAAAGTAACGGTATTGTTAATACCCATGCCAGTCTTTTTGATTCTTAATACTCCCGCAGCCTATTGAATATTTTATGACCACTCTAATACCATAGAGTACCATACCATATTTTATGACCACTTTAATACCATTATACCTCTTTAGTCTATGTTAATACCAACACAACACATGCAACATTTTTATGAATTCGATTTATTAGAGTTAGAATACAAGAAAGGACAATAAATAAAAGTAATAATTCTCAAATAAGTTAAAACCATCGTTATAAACCTATTCCGCTTCATTGATATGCGGTATAATATTATTACATAACCGTTACTACTGCTGGAGAACGTATGTGTGGTTTTAGCTAGTTAACATCTGGATCGATACTTTCAAAATTACATCTTTCAACTCTCTCCTCAGATTCGTCACTCCTTCATCATTGCAACGACTGTATTTAAACAGTTAACGATCACGTGATTGGATTGCACTCCAATAAGCACTTAACTTCATCAGATATGTTTTTGTATATTTTGTAATGCTTTTGTCTATATTTCATTCGGTTTTCAAGTATATCAGAACAGGGGAGCTTTCATTGAATTGGGTATAGATTTCGTTATTCATTTTAATAAATTTTATTATCTTCCTCCCTTTAATGAATATTGTGAATCTCATTTTTGGTTTCGTCGTCGTATTTCATAAAATAAAAGTATGATATAAACAATTTTGAAAGTATTTATTGCGGTTGTCGTAATTAAAATCTCAGTTTAAATTCAAGAGGCCGCGACATCGATCCATTGGGGAAGATCGATTTTGAGAACATCGGGCAACAGTTTAGGCGCTACCGGTTGTTCACAAACAGACAGGCGGATGGACGGACGTTTTGCCGTCAATCGATTTTTCGGTATCAAGGATGGACATGACATGGATTTGGGCTACACCACACGTTAGAGGAATTTATTCTATATTTAGCCACTGGCAATTGGAGTTATCCATTTTTCGTTACCAAGGTCCGACAACAAGAGTTTTTGTGCTAAAAATTCGCCGTTTTTTTCCCGCAGCATAATCTTAAACAGTACCGAGAAAGTAAAATGGATGTTGTTTGTCCGAGATGCATAAACTTCGATACTGTTGATCCCCTTAAAACGTGGCATTTTTCAGTGTTTCTTTCTTGGAGAATGTTTTATGCTGTTCACTTTGTTGTGAATCTCCTCCAGACGGCCCTGCAACACAAGATGGCGCTTCAGTTAAATGCAATTCGCAATCCCCTTGAACTTCATTGTTGCTGGGTGTTGCAATGTATCTCCGCAAATAAAAATATTAACGACGTGAGTGACAAGTCAAGAAAATTACATTTTTGTAATTTTTGAGAAAACAACAAAAGAATAGAGCAAAATAACTGAAATGGATAATATGGATAGAAATTGCAGTATTATAATATTACATGACGGAATACTATATATTTCATATCAGAAATATGATTAGTTCTCGCCAATGTTGAGAGAACTTTCTTAAATGTGAAAACGTATGAAGCATTTAGAATTGCATGTCCATTCTAGGAGAGTAACGTATAATTCGAGTTGAAATGAACAGATTCCAGGAATAAATGAATATTAATAATGAAATAATGAATATTTGAATATTATTGAATTTAATAATTCTATTTTCTTCGAACATTTTTCGAACCATTTGCATTGGCTTGCCAGCGGTATCAGGGTTACTGGGTTGTGAAAAGAATATTCCCAACTATTTATCCATTATTCCTTTAACAAAGCCACGTTGCGAGCTGTGCTGACGGTCGCTGACGCTTCTGTACGTAAATGGAGAATCACTATATGCAGTTTATACACGTTTTATCGACCTCTCCTGTTTCTTGTAGTGGTAGAAGTGGAGCCGGTGATATGTAATTATTTTGTTAGCAATGCAAAAAAAACAACAACAAGAAGTATGTTCTTTTCATTTACCTTTCTCATTTACCAATGCAAATAAATTTTCTAACTTGGGAGTCAAATTGTCTAGTTTTTCACATATTGCTAATCTCTCGCATTTTTGATTGATTGATTGATTCTTTCGTGTTTCCGGGCGCGTCAACTGCTTTGGTCATTAGTCCCGTTAGTGTAGTGCATGTATTTTCTCGGGCGTTGGCGATGATCTTCCCCCGATGGATGGCGAGATCCCGCGCCGACCATGAGGTTTCCTCCTAACCAGGACTCTCCCACCAGCGGAGCACGCCTCAGCCGGACAAGCTCTAAACTCCTGACCGGTCTTCCGGAATATGTGGCTTGCAGTCATGTTAGTGTAAGTGTGTGTGTAAAGGGAGAGAATAGGACAAGGGAGAGGAAGCACAGATCGCGCACGGTCCGTGGCCCGTTTGCTCCGGCATTCGCCTGGTGTTGATCGGAGAAACCACGAAAAACTACCGATCAGAGCAACCGGACGCCGACCTAGCCGGCCTCCAGACATCGAATGAATTCGACCTAGCTGAAATGTTTGTCCCCAAAACCCCGCGCCCCAACCGGTTATTATTATTATTATTATTATTATTATTATTATTATTATTTTTTATTATATTTTTAACTTTTATTTATATTTCGACTAATAATTAAAATGTACTGGTGCTTAAGAAAACGTGAACAGATGGTACTTCTCCCCCATAAGTCACATACAGTTTTTATTCTTCTTTGACTAAAATAAATCACATCAAAAGTCGCCACTGCCTCCGCCACAGAATCGTATTAATGACTTCTAATATTTTAGATTCTCGTACTCGGCTTATGCAGTTCATTTTAAAGTTACAATACGCATCATTGTATTCGTGACTACACTGAATTCAATGCCAGAAATACATTTTCATTTTAAATTTTAAATAAAAAAAAAACTATTTTTCAAGCTTCGTTTATTTACGAGATCAAGAAATATTGGAAATTTCAGAAAAACAGAAATAGTGACATTACAACATTACATAACGATAACAACATATTGCGAGAAAGTATGATCTGTTGAACTAATGCTTCTCATCTCGCAAGCTAAACGCTATTTTAAATAAACGACGAAAATAAAATTATCTCTCATGTGCCGACACATTTGAAATAAAATAAGGATAAACAATCATTATAAATAAGTAACCTATACGAAAAAATAAATAAACTAACCAAGAATTTTGCTTCAGCTTTCCATTACACAATAATGTGAAAACGTAGATTTAATGTTTTATTTCGAAAGCTTTTAAAGCCACCAGACATTGAAAGAGATTCAAATACAGATTATCCAACCATTGTTTTATATGCGCTGTATATATAATTTGCCACCACAATTACTCCAAAACGCAAGCACGTTTTCTCTCTTTGATTGTTTTATAAAGTGCAGACGGCGATTTTACAACCGCCTGTGCCGGGCGGACGCTGTCAACACATTGAGTAACTAGCTCTCTTTAGCATCCAGATGCCGTGCGGGATGGACGGAAAACAGCAGTCAGCACGAAAAGCAAACGGGGATTTAATTTCGCGTAATTGCAATGTCCCAGCCGTTTGAGAGAGTTGCTTCATTTTGCTCCTGCACGCAATCAAAGATTAACTCCACGTTGGACGAACCTTGTAACCGGGAGAGGTGGCTCAGTGCATCAATTAATGTCACTGCAGTTCCTCAGACCGGGAGATCCTAGGTTCGAGTCCCGACGGCAGCAGGATTTTCGGCACTAGCTTGTTAGCTAGGTCGAATTCAGTCGCTGGCTGGAGGAGAATTCTAGAGGCCAGCTGCTCTGATCGGTAGTTTTCCGTCGTTTCTCCGATCAACACCAGGCGAATGCCGGAGCAGTACCCTAACAAACGAGTCACGGTGATCTTTCCTACCACTTCCTTGTCCTATCCTCTCCCCTTACACACACACTTACACTAACATGCACTACACTACCACACATACCGAGAGACCGGTCGGGAGGTTAGAGCTTGTCCCGTCTGGGGTGCTGCCCCACTGGTGGGAGATACCTGGTTAGGGAAAACCCGGTTGCCGACGGTAGGTCGGAGCCATATCTCGCCATCAAGCAGGAGAAGATCACCGCTACCAACCGATAAAAAACCGCACTATACTTACGGGAATAATAACCTCGTTAGTTGACGTACCCGGAATAACTAATAAGCAACCAACGAACCTTGTAGTTACCTGAATACGTTAAGGCTCATCTGAAGCAAAAGCAATTTGCAATGAAGGTTCTAACTTGTTTATCCTCCGGATAATTGTTTATTTTCGGATTCAAAAATCATTATAAGAATATTTAGCTCTGGGTGGTAGCTTATCAGGAACAAGGGCAATTTGCAACACATTTGCTTTGAAATACTCACTTCATTTTAACACTGATATAAACTATTTTACGAGTTTTCCCCCAAAATTATCGTAAGTTTCTCGAATATTCTACAAATTATTATTATTATTATTATTATTATTATTATTATTATTATTATTATTATTATTATTATTATTATTTACTGGAGTAATAGGGTTTTAAATAGAAACCTAATTTTTTTCGAACAAAATAGGATTATACATATTTTTGTCTAAAGGCTATCTTTTAATTGAGCCTTATCGTCTCTCGAAAAGAAGCGCTAGTTTTGAATTCGCACTTGTGCACGTGCCAACATTGATCGCGAAAGACAAATCTATCGTTGATTCGACATGCAAACCGGTTCCGTATACCCATCCCCAAACAGCGCATTCCTCCCAGAGTGTTTGACCGGTTTTTATCAGCGTTTATGCATTCATTGGAACTCATGCATAAAGCAAGAGATATTGTGAGGCGTTCTGAGAAAACAAAAGAAAAAAAAATCAATGGTCTGGATCTAAATGTGCTTATTGCCTAAGGCGTTGAGCAAGTACCCAGTACTGCGTAATTCATTGTTTTATTATGATTCCGTGTTATTCGATATCGCAGCCCTGACGCAACGCTACTTGAGACAGACGCTGCCAGAATTCTTTCACAAATAAACCGAACACTACTGTGTGTATATGACGCAGTATCAGTGTTTATACGTGCCCGGGGACGCCACTTCTCGGAAGGCGTCTAAAGGAAGCGGCGACCGCTCCCTCTTAATCGCTTTATTAGCGCTTCTTTCTTCTTCTTCTTCTTCTTCTTCTTCATCACGCGCCTCCCAAGGCTTTTCACACTGCCGTGACAAAAGATTATTTTAGAAGGACTTCCTCGAATTCTCAAGAATCTGGCACAAGGAGCGGTAGTTCATCAAGTGATGTCACGGCAGTGCTTATGGCCTGGAGGTCCTAGGGTTCCACTCCCGACGGTAGCACGTTTTTCGACACTAGCTTGTCAGCTAGGTCGTGATTGCTCTCTGGAGGAGAATTCTTGCGACCGGCTGCTCTGATCGCTAGTTTTCCTTGGTATCTCTCACCAACACCAGGGGAATGCCGGAGCCTAACAAACGGGCCACGGACCGTGCGCGATCTTTCCTTCTTCCTTGTCGTATCCTCTCCCCTTACACACACACTTACTTTAACATGCACTATACTGCCACACATGCCGGGAGACCAGTCGGGGTCTTAGAGCTTGTCCGGTTGAGCGGTGCCACGCTTTGAGAGATATTTGGTTAGGAAACCCGCTAGACGACGGTAGGTCGGCGCTGGATCTCGCCATCCAACAGGGAAGATCACTGCTACGTCCTGATGAAAAAGCATGCACTACACTTTTCGGGACTAATGATATCTTTAGTCGACGAGCCCGGAATCACTAACAACCAACCAATCAAAAATCAAGTCCCACAACCTTCAGCGGCCGCAGCTCCTGGAAAACGAGGTGTCAATTTCACGGCAATACTGCAATCATAACACAGGGAATATAATTAATGTGGGGAAAAGTATCAATAGCTGATCTAAGGCCTATAGATAAAACGAAGGCAAGGTACCCGAAGAGAGTCCTGTGTCTTTCAATGAACACGCAACCAAGATAAGTATGTGAACATCACAAAATGTTTGATCTCAACCTCAGATCACCACGAAGTGAAAGGAGACTGCGTGAGCTCCCTGTGAAGTGAACAGTGTGAACGATCTCATATTCAAAGATGCAAGAAAGGACCTAAAACAGTGACAGAATATGGCAAAGAAACTTAATTATATACTTTTATGCACTTTTGTGTGCAGTCCGTTATTTATTTATTTATTTATTTATTTATTTATTTATTTATTTATTTATTTATTTATTTATTTATTTATTTATTTATTTATTTATTTATTTATTTATTTATTTATTTATTTATTTATTTATTTATTTATTTATTTATTTATTTATTTATTTATTTATTTATTTATTTATTTATTTATTTATTTATTTATTTATTTATTTATTTATTTATTTATTTATTTATTTATTTATTTATTTATTTATTTATTTATTTATTATTTATTAATCGCTTTATTAGGCTTCGCCTTCATCGCCATCACGCGCTCTCAAGGCTTTTCACACTGCCGTGATAAAAGATTATTTTAGAAGGCCTTCCTCGATTCCCAAGAATCCGGCGCCTCCTTTACCTCAACCGGTCAGTGCTCCTGGAAAAGGAGGTCGCTATTCCACGGCATACTGCAATTCCGCCGGGGGCCTTTTTGCATAGTATGTGCGTGAGAAACAGTCGTGCTTCGCGACGCAAGCACCATCTGTTGTTTTGTCCGCGTACCGGGTTAAAAAAAAAAGCAAGCGTTATAAAAGAAGGTTCTTGGAAACACCTTCCCGTGTACGCGCTATTCCATTATTAAAATGAGAGCGTGAAACCATAAAAGGCGTCCGATTGTGCTTCGCCGGGCGATGTGGGTCACGTCTTTGTTCCGCGCAGGCGCGAGGCGAAACCGAGTGCGGGGGACGCGAGCATTCCTTCGTGACCGGAGAGGGCGGGAGAGCGCGCTCGACAGCGAGAGGGGAAGGGGGGGCGACTGGAGGGCGAGAGTGCCCATGGCGCCGGATGGCATGCGCGGCCGCGAGCGCTTCTGCGAAACGGGGCGCGGGCGACGGGGGGCGGCGGCTGACGCGCTCAATGAGCCTAAGACAGGTGGCTCAAGGCATCAACTCGTGGCACTGAAGACCCTCTGACCGGGAGGCCCTAGCGTTACACTCCCCACGGCGGCAGGATTTTCTATATTAACTCTACCACGAGAGGTGGCTCAGGGCATCAACTCATTTCACTAGAGTGCCTCTCACTGGGAGGTCCTATCGTTACACGGCAGGATTTTCTACACTAGCTTGTCAGCTACGTCGAATTCATTCGCTGTGTGGTGAAGAATTCTAGAAGCCGACTGCTCTGATCGGTAGTTTTCCGTGGATTCTCCGATTAACACCAGGCGAATGCAGTACCCTAACAAAGAGGCCACGGACCGCGCGCTATCTTCCCTTCCTCTTCCTTGTCCTGTCTTATCCTATCTCCTCAACTCATCCTGAAACTAACATGCACTACACTACCACATATTGCAGGAGACCGGTCAGGAGCTTAGAGCTTGTGTCAGCTGGGGCGGTGCCCCACTGGTGGGAGAGTTCTTGTTAGGGTCGTGAAGACATGATGGGAGGAGTGAGTATCGGGAGAAAGATGAACTCGGTGTTTGGTTATATACAAAATGGTTTATTGTACGTTCCTATGCAAGTACGTTTACCTAACAGAGGCTACGCAGCGCAGCACTCAGTCGGTCGTTGCCATGAGGAGGGTGGGGGAAGGGTGCAGGTAGCGGCGGCAAATCCAGCGGCCTCAAGACGGCGGCCACAAGGCGATGGCGCAGGCGGCGGCGAAGGCAGATAGGCTGGCGGTGGGTCGCTCGGTTCGGCACGGCGTCGATTCCGACTCGGTCAAACCCAAAGGCAACCGTAGAGCGGACGCCGGCGATCACTACCGCACTCACGAAGAGCGGAAACGAGCGACCACTTCTTAGGCCGGGCCCGGTCTTATATACCGCCGGGCCAGTCCATCCCCGGCGTCAGCGGGTGGCGTTGCCTTTGTTGGTGCGGCGCGGGCCGAGCGGAGGGCGGGCGGTGAAGGGCGCAAGCCGGCGTCGCCTCACCACATCACCCCGCCCGTAAACAGCCGCAGGGGGGGGGGTCATTTTGGAAATGCGACTGAGTACCGTGCTGCTATTATATACAAATACTATACTACTACACAGTACAACACAAATACAAATACACAATACAACACAATACTACTACACAATACAAATCTATACAAGTACTATACTAACGCATATTAGATATTTACAACAAGAGACACAAAACACAATCTACATTAAAAAATGGCATGAGACATAAGACTGGACTTATTTACAGGCTAGTTCACGTTTTTTTTTTTTTTAATTTTCTTTTTACACGTTGATTCACGGTTCTTCTGGGTCCTTTGCATTTAGCACTGAGCACATCTCCATTTACGTTCACACACCCAGGTGGGGGCGGCTTGATGGGTGTGGCAGCTGGTCGGGCGCCATCGCCCTTTTCACACACGTTGCCTCCAGGTGGGGGCGCAGGTTGGGCCCGTGCGTCGACGGCGCACGGGATCTCGCCCGCCCGCGCTTCCTTGCCGCCCGTCATCAGTGCCCGCATTTCCCGCAAGCAGTGCCGACGTGGGAGCCGAAAGGCGCTGGCGAAGCTGCGAGGCGCGGGCGGGCGAGATCCGTGCGCCGTCGACGCACGGGCCCAATGTATATAACCGAACACCGAGTTCATCTTTCTCCCGATACTCACTCCTCCCATCATGTCTTCACGACATATTGGTGTCAGGTGTGGGGTTGTAATCGCAACCCGTAGAGGAGGAGCGTGGGATGGTAATCTGGGCCCTGAAGGAGCACGGGTTCGAACCCCACCATGAGTAAGCATTCTGTAGCAAAGCGAGAGAAAGATGAACTCGGTGTTCGGTTATATACAAAATGGTTTTGTACGTTCTATGCAAGTACGTTTACCCAACAGAGGCTACGCAGCCCAGCACTCAGTCGGTCGTTGCCATGAGGAGGGTGGGGAAGGGTGCAGGTAGCGGCGGCAAATCCAGCGGCCTCAAGACGGCGGCCACAAGGCGATGGCGCAGGCGGCGGCGAAGGCAGATAGGCTGGCGGTGGGTCGCTCGGTTCGGCACGGCGTCGATTTCCGACTCGGTCAAACCCGAAGGCAACCGTAGAGCGGGACGCCGGCGATCACTACCGCACTCACGAAGAGCGGGAAACGAGCGACCACTTCTTAGGCCGGGCCCGGTCTTATATACCGCCGGGCCAGTCCATCCCCGGCGTCAGCGGGGTGGCGTTGCCTTTGTTGGTGGCACCTACGGGTGCGGGGTGGCGAACGGTCGGCCTGGACATCTGGTCGCCAGACCAGCGCGGTCGAGCGGAGGCGGGCGGTGAAGGCGCAAGCCGGCGTCGCCTCACCACATTAGGAGGAAACCCCTCTAGCCGTCAAGTTGGTCGGCGTCGGATCTCGCCATCCAGTGGGGGAAGAGCACCGCCACCTCCCGAGAAAAAACATGCACATAAAAGTTTTGGATTTTTTTCTTTTTAATATTGTTTGGCATTTTATTGTACATTTTTAATCCCTAATAATATACTGTTTTTGGGGTATACTGTTTTTCTTCCCTGAATATATAATTGATGAGAGAGAGAAAGAAAGAAAGAGAGAGAGAGGAGAGAGAGAGAGAGAGAGAGAGAGAGAGAGAGAGAGAGAGAGAGAGAGAGAGAGAGAGAAGCGCTCGCAATAACAAATAAAAATGCTTATTTCTCCTGCTATATTAATCATGTAGGGCTGAGATAACTGAGATTAGTCTCAAATAAAAGCTTTAACACAGTTATTTTATATTATTTATACTTGGATTTAACTCTTAAATATCCACAATTAATTAAATATTAATTAAATTTAAAAATTCAAATTTTAAAAATTTTGAAAAAAGAAAATAATCTTTAAATGCGCAATATTTGAAATTGGGATATTTATAAATAATGCCATTAAAACATATTAATAAATCACGTGCGCAGCCACGTTGTGTGCGGTGAAGAGATGTCTCAATATTACTCCTTCGATCGGGGATTGAAATGAAACATGCATGGCCTGCATAATCTTAAAACCTTCTCAAATGTCTAGGTACGAATACGGATAACTTTTTAACCTACATCTCTGGAGGAAAGTTGTTCTTTATTGTTTTGTTTTTGATAATTCGCTCTGAAAATCGAAGTATCATTCTGTAAACTAGAATTTTCTAAACACAAACTGACAAATAGACAGTACTCCGATCACCAACTTAATCGGACCGCTCTCTCTTGAACGTGTGGGATCGGTCGACGAGTTATGAACGAACGGAATATCTTATGCTCGCTGAAGCTAGGGCTGCGTGAAAAGCGTAGAATTCGTTCAGCATTACAAATGAATGAATTTTGCACCATGAATTGATGAAATTGTGAAGAAAAAAAGATTTGAACTAAAGGAGGAAATTGGGGAATGTATACAAAACAACTTTATTTTTACTGCTTATATTACTAAATGGTCATTTTTCATTTCTAACATTATGCAGTTTCTTCTCTGCCTACCTGTCTGACAATACTTCACGTGACAAAGCAATTTTCTTTTAAAATACTCAACACTTCGACTGGTCTTCTTGCGATAGTAGGCGGTACTTGTCTTGTCTTACGTATTTGTCTTATTGCGCTAAAATTCAAGCATTTATGAAAATGTGATACAAATGGGATGAAACCTGATCGAAGCTGTGGATTTTTAAGGGCAAAATCCTTCGTACGCCTTCCTTCGGAGGAGAAATAAAGTCCTCTGTCTCATGTTGCAGATTTACTGCATAAGCTCTTCAAGCTTAAAGAGGCTTCTAAATAAATTCAAATCACCTGCTTTGTTGCCCAAATGATACCTCCTTTCTCTATTAGATGGCGGAAGGAGCGTAGCGGAATGGTCTGAGCCTCGGCATCGTTGAAGTTAGTAACGCATTACCCTCTTTTGGCCTGCAGCACAACAAATGAAAATGAATTCAGTAGTCTCTATAATTCGAGGCTCGATTGTTCCAGTTTCCCATTAACCCGAGTTAAATCCGACTTACCAAAAAATAATTAAAATAAAGGGGATGGAATAAATACATTCATTTCCGAAAAATGACCATCTTTTGATGATACGAAAAATTTACATCTTTTTTTCATTGTTTCACCGGCGTCAACGTTGTTACACCCAATCGGTCAAACAACAATTGGTTTAGTTGTGCAGATTGCGGTTGGAATAATTCGGGACTAGCACGCGCAATTTGTCACCTTTGACGTATTTTTTAATTTAGTTTAGAGAATCATTGTTTTTCTTTGATGGTATCTACAATAAGGAAATTCGTTCCATTAGCATTGATATTAGAATTACTTTGAAATTTAAGAGTTGTGTTTATATTTCAATTTTAGTAAATTAATCATTTTCGATCATTCGAGTTTTCATTAATTTGAGCTAGACCCGATCCCGCCCACCTCGAATTTCTGAGACTCTACTCTACAAGTAATTATTACGGCCAAAAGGGTAAAAGTGAAAACACTTTCGTTTTCTGTAGAGGAACGAGAGGGCACGGAATACCAATTTATTGCGTGTCACTTCATGGATAAATTGTTAGCTTACTGGCCACTCAAACGCCAGATGTGGGTTCGATTATGTCGAGCGTGGTTTTTTGTAGGGAAGAAAAAGCTCATAGTTCCCATATCACACATGCCACGCGTAATATAACCTTGGCAAAATGACAGTAAAAATTGAACCCTCCTAGTATTCCTGTCCTAATGAATTCTCATATTTATTTAGCCAGGAACGCTTTAAGTAATGGATGAATACAGACGACTCCGGTTATAATGAACTCCAATATAGTCAACCCTCGGTTATAATGAACTTAAGACACTGGTCCCGTTTCATTTACATTACAAATAACCTTAAGAAGATTCGGTTATAGTGAATCTGAACCTCGGCTATAGTGAACGTAAGAAATAAGTCCAGGAAATGAAATGGATCCATTGGACAATGCAGAATCAAGTATGGAGAGAGCACGAACTCTGGAGAAGAATCTAGAGAAATGATTAATGAAAAATGTACGAAGCAAACAATTGAAAAGAATTGATTTTTTAAGTACAAATGAAGATATTGAAATTTTCAGTTCGTACTGTTAATGAATTTTGCTTAATTCTATATTAATAAAACCAATAATCGTGGAGAAATTCTATTTTAATTTTGACGTCATCGGATATAGTGAACGTCTGATGTACTGAACCTAACGTGTTGGATCCTAGAAGTTCTCTATAACCGGGATCGACTGTATTTCCGGGATGATCGATGCAGCCTTCCTGGCAATAAATTTGGGAGTAAACATTTATCGTCTATGCTGGGAGTCGATAAGGTGCCAAAAAGAAAATAGGCAGCAATTTCATTCCTTGTCAGGGGAAGGCCAATAATAATAATAATAATAATAATAATAATAATAATAATAATAATAATAATAATAATAATAATAATAAATGTTTTATTTGTGGCGAGGCTCCGACCTTAAGGCCTGCTCTTCCGCCTAACCATTTTAATTAATTTACAATTTTAAAAATTACAGTTGAGGCGTTCGGATATAATTAATATTAACTGACTTTTCATGCCACAGAAGAAAAAAAATCAATTCGTGACTACCATCTACATCAATTTATCTGTATGAGCCAAATGAATTTATTGTCATTTTTTGTTTATTCTTGAAATTTTGCGAAATGGAAAGACATGATGTAAGGAGCATTCTTAAAAAATGAAATAAAAAAAGAGCTCCTACTTATTCCACTTAGAATCAATAATTCAAAATTTGCCCTAAATGTCAGTTGTCATTACCCGACATGCCTCAACTGTGAAGAATAAACAAAAAAGGGAGGTTTATTTTACATTTACGTCTGGGATGCAATACTAGGGACCATCCCGGTATACGCCTTAAGCGATTGAGTAAACCCAGAAAAATCCTCAATCAGGATGGCGGCTGAAGGCCGAAACATTGAGAGGAAGAAAAATCAGGGCTGAGAGTGAAAAACAAAAGAAAAGGGAAAGAAAAGAAAATGGATGTGGACAAGAGGAGATAATAAAGAAATGATAAGGATACGGGGGATCAGAAGGGAAAATATAGTACATATAATTTTACAATTACATAACAACAGGTAGTACTTGATGACATATACAATACATAATCTCAATCAAAAACACGGAAAATTACCACATTAATCATTAGGTAAAGGCACTTACAAAAGGATATCTTACAGTATAAAATACAGAAAGTGTCAATAAAATAATAGTGTGAGAGTACTGATTTTCTTTGTAACAATAATAGCAAGAAATAATAATAAAAGTGACAAACATCATAAGTTCAGAAAGATTTATAAGCTGTAGCTTTACATAATATTTTCTTATTTTACATTTAGAAATCTATTACATACAACAGTAACAAAGTAGTGATTTACATGTTGCTATGTAATTTCTCTAATTTTAAACTTTATATCAGCAGTAATAGGATTAGCTTTTACTGTATCCTGAAGTAGAAAAGGAGGAAGATGGCCAGGAGGAAAGGAGTGGGAAGAAATACTTTCGAAAATATGACTTAAAAAAACGTTCTAAAATCGAGGATGATATGTAATAAAGGGATTATGGTCATTGTTTCAGAAAATAATTAAGATAAAATTGCGGATAGAACAGAGAGCGTGTGTAAACTACATTTCATTGTTTTGTATCCAAACACCAAATTGAGTTTTGAATTTTCTTAAGTTGCTAATTCTCTTAAGATGTGGAGGTAGTGAGTTCCAGTTTCGAATTACTGTGACAGTGTAAGATTTACTCTATGACACAGTGTTGTGTCGAGGTATGCACAGCAATAATGCCGAACGCGATCGCTCTAGTGTTAGCATTTTGAAGTTCTTAGACATGTGTGTTTGAAGTTCGTTGTATAAGATTTTATGGAGAAGCAAGAGGCTATGCAATATTCTTCTTTTTCCAATAGAGCTAATTTTTGTCTGTCTGTAGTACGCAGAAACGTGATCGTACTTATGAAGATCGAATAAAAATATGCGTTTTGTGCTGTTTCCAACTTCCGTTGTTGTTTGGTTTTTAAGTCAGAGAGCAAGAAATCACAGTAATCGAAATGGGGCATAATTAGTGAATTAATCAGGTTCATACGTGTGTTTATAGGAAGTAGTTCTCGTACGCGTTTTAGGGAATGGAGGTCTTTGAAGACTTTTTGACAAATCTTACTTACTTGCGTAGTCCAGCTGAGAGTGCTTCTATATGCTTCCTAGGTTCTTTACGTCGTTACACCAGGGTAGAGGGGAGCCATTTATACTAATGGACGGAAGGGTTTTATCTAATTTGTTGATGGCGTTGCGGGAGCCTATCAGTAAACTTTGTGACTTATTTGGGTTTAATAAAAGTCCTAGGGCAGCGGTCCATTTATTGAGAGCATTTAGGTCCTCATTTATTTTCTGAACTAAAGAGTTAGGCTCCGACGGATGTCCGCTGACATAGTTGGTCATCTGCGTACATTTTATAGAGATAGTATTTAAGATATTTTCCTACGTCGTTTACGTAAATTAAGAATGCTAAGGGTCCTAGAACCATTCCCTGTGCCAATACCCCGGGCGGTTCTAATGGCACTGGATCGGTTTTCACCTGACACTACGACTTGTTGACGATCTGAAAGATATTGTGAGAACCACCGTATCGTGGGTTTAGCGAAGCCCAATGCTTTCATTTTCTCTAGCAAAATATCATGATCGACTGAGTCAAATGCTTTACTGACATCTAAGAGAATAAGTATTGTTAATTTACCGTTGGTTCTACCGTACGATTCTGGCCTCTTCAATTAAGCTTAAAAGCACAGTTCCTGTACTTCTGCCTGATCGGAAACCATGTCAATGTTCGCTTAAGAGATTTTTGCTATCTAAATAGTTCGTAATTTGATGTTGTGCAATTTTTTCTAATACTTTAGAAATTGTACGTAGAATACTTATAGCCAATGACTATACTGCAACGTACCCGGTCGTTACAAATAAGTGTATTGCGTGTAAAGCCTAGTAAGTAAAAGTATAACGTTATTATGCTTCTGGTTTTATGTGAAAATAAATTGGGACCCATGTATTGGTACAGTGAGCTCTTTGTGAGCCGTTAATCGACTACGCAGGCACTCATTTTAGGGAAGTATAAAAACACACAGCTTGTGAGCGTCCTTGGGAACAACCTGATCGTCAGAGTAAGCGGTGATGAAAACATTAATAATTCGTCGATGTTATTCGGAGTTTCCAGAAGATCATAGGTGTTTCTACGATAAAAATGGAAAGATTTCACATACGCGCACAAAAAGTAATTTAGAAAATATTCTATTTCTTTTACATTTAAACACAATTTCTATTCCGTTTGTATTTTTACAGCTAGTGAATGAAATGTTTCTTCTTCAAACAAATACTTCTCTGCTATAGCAGTCACATATTAATATTTCTTTTTTCTACTCCCATTGTATAATTCTGTCCTTTGATTGCTGCAACCCGTTGCATAATGATACCCATTACGATACAGATTTCATTATGATACAGGTTCTTGTCCAATCACAGAAAAGTTTATGAACCAAGTATTGACCCTTAATTAATCATTGAGAATCGTCCTAGGAAATGTTTTGTTCGATTGGGTACATTAAAATTGCATTTAGTACAACCCTTCGTATCATATTATGCTTGTCAGTTTGAATTTCTTTATTATTAGTCATTTTATGTGGTATATTATTTAAAATAAATCGGATCATAATTTCACTTTGATAGTATTTGACTAGCGCAATGGTAGTTATTGGAGGGAACATTTGACTGACGTTAAGATCTGAACGCAAGTCGCATTGATTTATATGTTGCAGCTGTGTGGTTACCATAAAAAACCGTCAATTTCTTTGGTTTAAAATGTATAGTGAATCAGAGGGGGAGTTGGGACTTCCATAAATAAAAGCAGAAGCAAAATGATGAGGTAGGAATTATTGTATTCTCTCGCAGGCAGACTGGTAAACCAAAGCCATTTGAGGCAAGGGTAGCGAGCTATCCACTAGGTGAACTTGGCTGAATCTGGCATGTCAACTGCCACGAAACGATTCAATGTAAAAGTTTAACGCATAAAAGTTAGCATCAGTCGTAGAAAAAGTACCGTATGAAACTCGATGTAATGGGTATGAATACACTTGTGTGAAATTTATGATGCTCGTTCGTATCGTATTATCACACGATCATTTATTAATGCCAAACATTACATCGTTTCATAATGTACTATTATAGAACTACAAAAACAAGGGAATTTCGTAAGTTTCATGAATAAGTCTTAACCTAACTAACCAGAAAGCCTACAAGAGGACTCAAATACTGAATTTTCATTTATCATACCACGTCATAGAGACAAGACATTCAGAACATTAATATATTTAAATTATAAGTATTTCATGCTGAGGGGTTAAATTACTTATTTTGCATGCTCGTTTTACGTCTTAAAAGTATTTATCGGTCAACTAAATACTCATTTGATGACATTTTCATGCGTATTCACTTTCTAAATCGGAAAATTAAATCGTAGTTCGCCAGTTTGTATATGAATGAATATAAATTTACCCAACCACGATAAAAGTAAATAGCTGCATTCTACTGAAACATAATTCTTATAATCGAAAGCAACTTCAAAATAGAGAATAAAATATAATAAATTACTACAAGTTTTGTATACATGCGATTGCAAGGTTTATAATTGCATACTGCATTGAATTGCTTGAGAAACATAATGAAAGTTTCCGAGAGCATACTCACTTTTCACGTAAGTTATTGACTTCCCATAACCGTCGATGCGCAAAACAGTACCATATATTCCTATTTGAATAGTGTCCGACTGTAAATGGTTCATTTTAGAACTTTTGTGTTGTATGTATTTATTATTGTATATATCTATAATTGTATATTTATAAATCAAATAAAAAGTTAGTGCAGCTTGGTAACTATTAATAATGTAACATTAGTGGAATACGGTAATGGACTTTACTCCTCGCAAGTACTAGTTTACACAAATTTATGTAAGTTCGCCAAAGGTTTCTTCACAAACAAATTTCCGAATAAAATATAATTAAAAAATAGTGTATATTTAAGGACACGAGGTGGAAAGAGAAGGGACACTGACATCCAGTCAGGACCTTCAGTTCCAAAAATTGAAGTCCTAAGCTTCAGATTGGGCGACAGTGCCCTCCTCTTATTCCAACTCGTGACTTCGAAAGGACGCTGCATTTAAATCGGAGCATAATTATCTGGGTTGAGCCACCCATGGTCAAGTCTAACACGCGCATATCAAAACGCGACTTTGGTTGTTATCACAGGTTACAACTTTTATCGATCCAATTTCTTGTAGATAAATATTGTGAAGATCGTTTTGATGTAATGCTATTTATTATTTAAGTTTTGCAACTTCAGGATGAACGGCTCTTTACGTTAGTGATGAAACAGGTGCAGAAAGACAGTATTGTTTCATTATGGAATTTACATTATTTTAGTATCAAGTGGTAAGTCACATTTTTATAGCAAGATCTGTCCGATCAAACTGCTTTATAATTATATAGATATCAACAATGCTTACTTGCTCCGGGAATTTTTTATATATGGATAACAAAATATTATACTATAATATTATGACATAGGTTGTTCTTTTTCAGTGGAAAGATACCAACAATCCAGTTATTCGCAAAAAAAAAATGTCTACAGTTATGTAGGAATTAATATACAAAACGAGCAAGGGGGAATCAAAAATAAGTTACACTTCAAAGTTATGGCCACTTATGAAACCACCTACACATAGACAACACGGCTATGACAACATACAATGTAAGTTCCCTTTTCCACATACTCTCCAAGACACTGTAACCATTTCTCAGAACGGTCAACCAACAATTTTATTCCGGATGCGTAGAAATCACCTCCAGCGCATTGTAAGCACTTGAAAACACCAGCTTTCACCTCATCGTTTCGGTATCGTCGACCACCGAGATCCTTTTTCAGCTTACCGAACACGTGATAATCTCATGGCGCTAAGTCTGTACTGTATGGAGGATGTTGCCGTACCTCCCACTTGAAGCGCTGCCGCAGTTGGGATGTTTGGCGGGCCGTCTGAGGCGTTGCGTCATCGTGCAACAAAATCAAACCGCCCCTCAATTTCCCCGCCGCTTTTCTTATTAAGGCAATTAGCCTTACGCAACCGAATTAAAGGGTGACAATACGAACGCACCTTTATTTTGGAGTGAACATCCAGTTGATGCGCCATTGATCCTAGCCAGCTCTGGAGTATAAAATCCAGTCTCTAGTCTGATACACAGCGTGCTCTCGCGGCGACCTAGTGTAACTTACTTTACGATTCGCCTACGTATACTCATCTGCAGGCCATTATAATTTGGTCGAAACTAGGGTTAGCCTCCTCACAATGCAAGCTGGGAGGAGAGGAGATTAGCTGCTACATTTGCAATGCATTGGGGATGTAATGCCATATTTTCATACCAGTAGCCATTATCTTCAATCAAAATTGTGCCTTTTATTTTTACAAAACGTGATTGAACCGGAAACAGAACGTAGTCATCAAGCCTTCTGTAACCAGGAGACGGTTCACAATCCGAAATAGTTTAGGTAGGAATTTGATCCGTCATGACTAGGGAACGGAATTTATTGTAATAAAAAATGCAAAATATGTTTTTTTTAACATGTAAGAAAAACAGAAAATATGTAAAATAAAAATTCATTATTGTGTTTAAAATTGTTCTCTATAAGCATTTTCCGACTAAGAACATCGTCGATCAGTTCTTAAGGATTTGGAGTGGCTGAAGTAGATTCTATCTCTTCTGAAGTAATTGTACATTAGACTTCATC
Organism: Teleogryllus oceanicus; assembly: GCA_964035755.1. Classification (NCBI taxonomy): domain Eukaryota; kingdom Metazoa; phylum Arthropoda; class Insecta; order Orthoptera; family Gryllidae; genus Teleogryllus; species Teleogryllus oceanicus. The sequence goes on from CAXIVR010000012.1 coordinate 68,617,791, forward strand.
ACCTATAGGAATTTTATTCGAAATGTAATAATACGTTTATAGTATATATTACAATGTTTACGAGAAGCCGGTGTACAAGTGCTTTGTAGTACCGTGTAGCGAGTGATGGATCCCAGGGGAGGTGATTAAAGAGTATACATCCCACCCTCCAAATTGAACAACGCGGTAAGACAATTTTCTGTAAAAAATATTTTTTAGTTTTCGTATGGTAATGCATTTGCTGTTTGAAAAAAAAAATGAGCAGGTTGAAATTACTTTTGTTCAAAAAAATTTGTTGATCCTTGACTCGCAAGTACGCAGTAAGCGGAGGGGGTAAGTTAGACAACTCATGGCGGAGATATGATGGTATTAGAAGCGCAGCAGCATTACATTTGATTTGCAAGAAAGATGATTCCGTGACAAATATTGCAAACGCGCATCTGAAATGATCAGTTTCGACATATAAGTATATTAAAAAGTAGCGAAATATGTATGAAAATATGTAAAAGATATAATTTTACCACATGTAAAATTATGTAAAATAAAAATAGTTCTTAGTCATTCAGAATGTCTTGTAAACACTAGAAAATGTAATTGAATGGGTAGTTTCTGTAAAAACATGTAATTACATAAAAATCCGTTCCCTAGTAATGGCAATTGCATATAAACACGAATGAATTCTTTGAACAAACCGAGCAGAGGTTTTGGGTAGTTAACTCACGGCAGAGGGTGAACGCGCTATTAATATTGTTTGCTTCAATGTGCCAATTGACATCATAGACGAAATAGAGTATTTCTGGTAATTCATTGTCAACTGTAATGCAGCATGTGGATGCTAGACATGGAAGAGTACCAAAAAACAATGCAGATGCCAAAAAGTTGAATATCTGGTTTGTCACAGGATTATTTATGTGTTTGTGAAACTGTAATATCCATTACTTCTGGCATAGTAACGAAAATACTACTGTAATTGTCAAAAAACTGATAAAATTGAAAATATATGCATGAGTTGGCACCGATCTGCGATCTGTTTGGTGATAAAAGTTTGCAAAAATATGTTTTACAAGTTGTTTGATACGCTGAAAAATAAACTGATTTTGAAAATTCCTATTTCGTCTTGTATGGAAGATTTCTCTTCCATGGAGAATTTGCTCAATGGCGTTGGAGGCATTGATTTGTTCCGTATTAGCAAAATGTGAATCAATGTCAAAAAGAACAGGATTGCTTTTGATGCGTCCTCTGGGTGAGATAAGTGACAAGAGAAGTAAATCAGCTGAGTAGCTGCACAGGGCTCCCAAAAAACTGTAAACTCCAAATGTCATGTTTGATGAAACAGTGTCAGTAACCATTACAAGAAAAATGTCTTTGAAATGAGTAAAGCAAACAGTTCCTTAATTCCCAGAATCGGAATTTTACTTCCCCAAAATAGGGCATTTATAATCGAACTTGGGAAAATTAAATGGAGAATGGAGTTTAAGGATCTTTTTTAAAATCATTGAATTTAAAACTTTGGATTAGTATTGTAGTAAATTTGTACAATTAATATGACAATTTTTGGTTGCACACTGAAAGCTTTCTAATTTTAACTAATCGGAGTTACTGCACATCATTACGACTTTAATTCGAATTATATGAAAAAATGTAGTAAGATCAATCAATCAATTATACATTATTTTACGTGCCGAGACCAAGGCTACCAGTCTCGCTCTTTTTCGTCTAATCACGCAAATTTCTTTGCACTCCTTTCATTACTACAGCTTAAATCAAATCCCCTCCCTGGTGCCATTCAGACTCGGCAGACATCCTATCCATCAGACCAGAATTAAAAACACTTTAATTAATACCACTATCACTCATTTCTCATCAAATTCACTGAGTTGGAAACTGATTAGAGTACCTTTAAGGGAACCCTCTCCCATTGTAAGAGTTTTAAGTTAATTGTAAGTTCATTAAAAGTTAGTTAATAAGATCCCAATACTTATGTAACGTTATTAAGTAACTAATCTATGTACTTATCATCAAATACCAATAAATTGAAAAAGAAGAAGAAGAAACTCCTTTCACCATGAGACATTGAGACTTTGACATTGAGAAAGAAGGTATCATTCGGGCGGTGAAACAGGCGATTTGAATTTACCCCAGACGCTACTTTTCAGTCGCTGTCTGGAGGAGAATTCTAGAGGCCGGCTGCTCCGAACGGTAGTTTTCCGTGGTTTCTCCGATTAACACTAGGCGAATGCCGCAGCAGTACCCTAACAAACGGGCCACGTACCGCGCGCGATCTTTCCTTCCTTTTCCTTGTCCTGTTTTATCCTATCCCCTTAAACACACCACGTCACTAAATGCACTACACTACCACATATTCCAGGACACCGGTCGGGAGCTTTGAGCTTGTCCCGGCTGGGTCGGTGCCCCGCTGGTGGGAGAGGCCTGGTTGGGGGAAACCCCACTAGCCGACGGTAGGTCGGCGCCGGATCTCGCCATCCAGTGGGGAAGGATCACCGCCATCTTCGGCGTAAAACATGTACTACATTTACGGGACTAATGACCAAAGTAGTTCACGTGCCCGGAAATACGAAAAAATCAATCAATCAATCATTGACCTCATATCTACCTAATGTCGAAAATCCTGTCGCCATCGGGACGCGATCCTAGGACATCCCGGTAAGAGGCACAGCAGTGGCATCAGTTAATTCCCCGAGGTACATCAGCCGCTCGTCGAAAAACGTTAAGTAATAAAAATACACGTTACCTTTACAATGAAGTTAAATTTCGGGTTAATAAATGTAGTAAAGAGCGTTTTAACATTTTGATACGAAAACTGTTAGCTTCCACGTAGTAGAAACTATGTACTTCAACAAGGGAGTTACATTTTTGGGGGGCAATGTATTGGAACATTTTATCGATTAGATTGTTTTTATAAAATATTCAATAAAATTTGTTCTTATAATGAAGGGCAATGAATTCACTGAAGTTAATATTAGTAAGTAAAATTTACTGCAAGAAACTCCTAATAACCATTTTTGCTAAGATATGCAATTTAAGAATTACATAAAATATGTTAAAAACATTATTAGGATATTCATCGACAGTTCATGATATAAATTTGTTATTGTCAGCGCACATATTGTAAGCAATAATATCGAATCAGTGATCAAATGTGGCGTGTTCTGGATCATTTGTGTTATAATTAGCCCTAGGATTTTAGAACAAATGCCTATTTATTTCCTTTAGGAGGTTGTCGAAAATATTTGCAGGTGTTTACGAATCATGAAAAAATATACCTACTAAAAACATCTTATAATGCCTAAATGTCCAAAAATACCGGTGATGCGTATTTTAATATTTTTTCGCTAGTCGAAAACATCTTTCTATACGCTATTCTGACAAGCGATATTTATTTATTTATTTGTTCATAGTAACAAGTGTTTTATGTATTAGAAATGTAATAATTATTATAAGTATTATATATAATTACACTGTTGTGTTAGGTAAAAATGTATCCATGTTTGTCTGAATGTGAATGAATAGGTGCAGGTTGGGGTGTATGTATGGCTTCCTTGGTCTGTCTACGTACGCGTGTATGTTTGTATGTACTATATATGTATGTCTGTATGTATATTTGTGTACTATGTAAGTTTTTTATCTATATGTTAGTATATATGTATTTTCATCTAAAATTACAAGGTCTAGTTTATAATATGTGTCAGAAGAACCTGAATTTTGTTGCTGAAATTAATGAAGGAACTGCAACATATGATTTTAGTCGCGAGTTTTATTTTTGTATCTAGAAATGAAATTTTGAATAACTGAGATTAGGCCAAACAAATTACGAATTTTGCATCCCAAGAGTTGGCGATCTTCTGGAAACTTACGTACTCAAGATGGCCGCTGATATGAGCGATCTTGGTTTGCTCCGATTTCCAAGTGGAGCTTCAGAAGTTATGATAAAAAAACTCAAATTGTTCGTACTTTTTCTGTTTATCTCAAATTCACGCGGAATTTAACACTTCATAGAAACGTTTATTATTTTCAAAAATTTGAATTGCAATATTATGAGTCGATTCATTAGCAATACTTTGTAATTTGAGGAAAGAAACTAATAGAAACGAGAGGGATCAAAAACGTCAATTTTTCAAACATGAAAAAAACTCTAATTTCTTATCCATAAAACGTGCAATATACACGAAGGGACGAATTTAACCCAAAAATGTTACAGAATCAAAGTTACAGAGTATGAAACTTGTCACTGAGCAGTCACTGAATTCCGTATATCGAAAAGCCTCTACATGGAAGCATTTGAGGCAGTCAGCTGGTCGCCAACGTCGCCTCTGACCAGACGCAAGGCGGAACCGAGGCGAAGGCAGACAGCCTACGTGACTCAAGGCAGGGCCCCCAAGTTGGGAACTCACAACTTTCACACAACTTTGATAGTTAAGATTCCATCACAAACGAAAATGGGACAGTCAAACTCTAAACAAAGAGTATGACGACTGTTCCGAAGGAAAGGAGAATACAAACGTAAAATTATTAATGTGCCCACACAGCTTCTTAGTAAATGTGTCAATACATTTTAAGTGGTCCAGTCCCGGTCGCTCGACCATCTCGAAAAAAATTCATATTTTGTACAAAACATGAGGAAGTTCCTTATGTTTTGGCTGTTCAAATACATTTCTGATTTATTTTTATTGTACGTGGTTTACAAATGGCGGCCATTTTTGTTTAACAGCATGCGTCATTTTTCGCGTTTGTAGACCTTTACTCTTTTCTAAATTATTCAGCTCTGGGGTTGTTTTAGCATTCTAGAATAAAAGGCATTGGATTCAGTATACTTTGCCCTAAAAACCGAAATATTATTTACCTACCTTCTATGTTTCTATTTGAGAAGTATTTGCAACCAAATCTTTGGCATGCAAATGAAGCAAGATCTATTTTCAGAGAGTAATTTCTCAAAGAAGGAATAGAATCTCAGACATAATTTTTCTGTGCTTTTACTCATAACACTACAGTTACGTTTTTTATTATATCCTTGATAGGTAGCTTACGTCTTGAAAATTACACTGTCTTAAAAATTGGAATTTTGGATTTTTTCAAATTTTCGACTGTAATACCTTTGTTGGGGGGAGCAGATAAAAATCTGAAAATTGCACACATACTACATCGCTACGAGAGCAAACTTCAGTAAAAATTTCAATACTTCAAATTTCAACTCAATCTTGTTTTTTTTTAATTGTAAACTTTCCCAAAATAAAGCTTCATTTCCATATTGAGGATACGTTGTAACAAGTTGTAATCAAATTATTTTGAAGCTATTAATTAATTAATTATAGTTTATTATTATTATTATTATTATTATTATTATTATTATTATTATTATTATTATTATTATTATATTTCTAGGGCTTTTATCCAGCGAACAGCCGATTACCCTTTACGTCCCGATGGGACGTATATTCGACCATACAGTAGACCAACACACTTGCGGGCTCCTCTGATCTGGGGCCCTCCGCGACAAGACCGTGTCAAGGGTCAAACAACCATGCCCATGGCGGGACTCGAATCCGCGACCCTTGAGACCGAAGCGCTGAGTCGGTACTCGCTCTTAGCCACCTCGGCCATCCAGGTCGGCTACTTTATTATTAATAAACATAAAAGTTGCCTAGTATATTTTGAATATAACTGTACTTTAAAACAAACTTACATCTGACATCTACATTTGTAATTACAATATGATCATTTGATGTTAAAAGCTGAACCGGATAATATAAAACTAGTTTATAAAAGATAACAAATAAATAAATTAAGTTTGTTTATTTTTCGCGTTTAAATTTGCCACTCTGATTATTTCTGAACGGTTTTTTAGAAATACGGACGAATACCAAAACAAGGAAATTTATGTACAAAATATGATTTTTTTTGGAGATGGTCGTGCGACCAATTTATTAAATTCTGGACCACTTACAATTGTTTGATCAAAATGCTAAGAAACGTGTGTAAACATTAGAGCCCGGATGTTCAACCTTCACCTAACTACAGTTCACCTAAAATATGTAGGCAAAAAAGCATTTATTTGTTCTAAAATAGCCATGAGAAACGGCATATCTTCTGACTGAAATAGGGGTCCAAAAAGTCACTTAAAGCAATAAAAAAATTACACTTATAAGGAATCGAAAAAGAAATTAATTAAAAAGATTCACATTTTCATTCCTACTCTAAAATTTATATTAGCACTTATTACATTAGCACATTAAACGATATTTTCTTTGTAATCAGTTGCCCACCCAGTATGATGACTACGAGTGTGTTTCACTCGCAACGCTGTAACTTTGTAATGCAATTGTGGACTCCCTTTTGGTTCTTGAAATGACATTAGTGAATTATATTCTTCGTTCTTCACACTTCCTTAATCACAAGTACTGCGAAGTGTCTATATTATATTTTAAATAGATACAAACGTATATATACGGTGTCCGAGGAGGAAACGTCGAAAATTCGAAAATGAGCTCTTAAGACTATTTTAAGCATATTTTGTCTAATAAACTACTAGAATATTCCGAATAGCTGAGCCGCAATAAGCACTCAAAAATTGTTTTGTAAAAATGATTTCTATGCAAAAATTTGCTTTTCAGAAGCATAGATACACTTCAGAAACATGTAAACGGTTTATTATTTACTAAATAAATGAATATATTTGTTCAGAAAGAAAAATTAACCCAGAAATAAAAAAAAGCACCTTTTACGCAATTCGACTGCTTTCTTATTTCTCACGTTAATTTTTCGAACCTGAAACCCAAAAATATCCAAAAGTAGGATGGTATTTCTCGTGAACGAACGAGGCCTGCTGGCATCAACAAAAAATCTTGATTCCCTTTTTCATTTACATTTTTAACACCACCTGGCCTTGGGGCCTCCGCTTCCACAGACAAAACATCACTGTGCTTTCGTGTTATTCAGGCTTGCAAATATGTTTCCATTTTGATCGAGATCGGCGAGATAACGAAAAAAGCAAAATAATGCCGAAAAGGCAAAAATACAGCAAAACATTAAAAATAAGTATCACAATCTAAAATATGCCAAAAAACACAAGGAAAATCTACTAAAACAACTAGTACAGTTAAGTGATTCCTGTTGTTAAAAGTCATAAAATAATAATAATAATAATAATAATAATAATAATAATAATAACAATAATTATTATATTATTATTATTATTATAACAACATTAGTAAAAAGACATTTTGCCAGACTTCTGGTTCTAGTAATCACTAACACCACATTTATGGAAATAAGATGAACAACTCCCGTCCAGCACATGAATGTTTCCTTTACATCAGGAAAATATTCGTATACACTAATTAAAATATATACCATGGACATTTTTCTCAAACTCATACCGAATTGTTTATTTTGGTGCTATTAAATGATTTGGCTACGATACACAGAACGTTTGAACGGGATGTTTCAAAATCCAAATATATCACTGCCATCCCCCCTAACTGCAAAACATCCCATAATCATTACAATTAGAAACAAGAATAAAACGGCTTTAAAGCAACGGTAGGGGAATCCCTAGTTATACAGTAACCCGAGGGTGTATTTCACTTAAAGTTGAAAAGAAATCCAATTGTCGTGAGCCTATTTGGCAGCTTGTCAGTCAATATGCTGCGCATCGACACTAGATGGCTTTCCGCTCTCATTGCGAAGAGACACAGAGGCCTTTTTTAACGCACGAAGACATTTTCGAGATAATTTCTAATATTTTGTATGGTATGTGCAGAGATGTATGGGATGGAGAGACTTCCAAGCAAAACCACAAAACTTTACATTATGACATGGCATATAAAATTTAGAGCGTCGTCCGAGGAAGTGATTTAACTACTAGTTTCTCAGCAGAATTTCAGATCCCTTCACCGGGAGCGTTAGCTCAGTGCATCAACTGATGTCGCTGCAGCGCTCTGTAATAGCAAGTAAATTACTTGCTATAACACGCTGTGTAGTCAGAATTCGCGATTTATGGGACTTCAAGAATATTGTACGGTATAATAATATACTAATTTGAGAAGGTTAAAAACCTCGACCTCTATGGAAACTTTTTGTTAAAACATTTCAAGCTGTTTTTGAGAAATGTTGTTTGAGCTTTTCTTTAAACGTGAAAGTTGAATCTTTTTTTTTCTTTTTTTAGAAAACTTGGAGAAACTTCATTTGAAATAATTTGAAGCACTTTGACCCACAAATGCAGACATTAGTCTACAAATTGCTGGTAATGTAATTAATAACGTCGTGAGAGATCTTTCAAAAAATTACATTCGTGTAATTGTTGAAAAAAGAAAAGAAAATAACAAAGAGTTTATGTCATCTTATACAGTACACTTTGCAGTATCCCTACAAAAAGTTTTAAAAAAATATTTACAGCCGGTTTTGAGAAATTCTTTTTTATATTTTGTGCACATATTTCATTGAAAATTGGGCAAAAACTAATAAAATTTTCCAAAACGTGACGTTAATGAAAGAACTAATTATGGAGAGCAAACTTCAATTGAACAAATAATGTCTATCTTTAGTATTGTAGTTGAAAGAAGACGCCGAAAAAATTCAATATTTTGTAATTTTCAAAACGTGAGTCAACAGTGAAAATCGAATCTGTGCTATATTTATACATTTATTTCATTCTAATCTTACAAGAAATTTGAAGAAAAAAATTGAAGTTATTTTTGAGAAAATTTTGAAAATTTCCCAGAGGCTATATGTAAAATTTATAGAATGTTTTTTCAATATCACCGCACTTCAAGACTAGTGTTGTGCACAGACGGACGCGCGGTCGTTATGTCGTAAACAAATTTTTCGGCATCAAGGATCCTCAAATGCTAATTCCTATCACACCTTCTTTTCAGAAATTATTTAATACATACGAACAATCTACTTTGTCGATACTAGATCCCCACAATGCGAGTTTTTCTGCCGGAAAACGGCCGATTACTGCTGCAGAATAATTCTCTTTATTTCGTAATAATTTCTCTTTAATTCGTATGTACTTAGATGAACTGGTCTATCGAGCAGGTTCCGAAAATACACTCAGAAACCGTCGCACTCATTCGTTTACAGTTTCTCCTGTTGGTCGACGGAGAGCGCTCTTCAGAAACTGTCAAAGTTTTACAAAACCCTTCAGCCGGAGGAAGTTTGAAGAAAGTTAGTGAAGAGGGAGATTTCTTTACCCTCAATACGTCAATGTAAGAGTAGATCAATATAAGAGAGACTGCTTGCTGAAGGCCTAGGAGTTTCTCTTGGTTTAGACGTTGAAAAGCTCTCTTGTGCATTCTCTGTTAGCAAATGAATATTTTGCGTCGTATACACCTGGAACACTGTGAGATGAATATAATATCTTACACTTTCTTTTCTTCTCAAAGATTATTGAAGAAAACATTAACAGTCGAACGGACACGCTTAGCACTAGCTCTATCTGCAGAATATTGGAATAAGAAGCCCTGGGGGTCGATATCCGCCGGTTGGGGAATTTCACTTGTTTATACTTCGATGTTTCAATACTTTGTACAGTTTACTGATGCAATCACAACAATCCTTTCGGGAAATTACACTTATACTTCGATTCATTCAGCGTAGAAGAAGCTGTTAATTTGGCTAAACATGATCTAATTTTAATAACTCAGTTTTTATCGTTGTGTAACAATATTCGTAAGTACGAGTATAAGTTTTGATCAGGGCTTGATTTCTGGCGGAACGCGACGGAACGGCATTCCGTTACGTCAGAAATAATTATTAAATTATATTAAATAAAAATAACTATTTCTACTAAAGTAATAATTAATTTAATTTAATAAATTAATAATAAATTAAATAATTAATTTATGGCGCGTTCCGGGACCTACAATTTTAAATTTGAAGCCCTGGTTTTGATAGCTTTACGGTAAATTTCTGGTTAGAAGTCAAATTTCCCTTCTGTAGTTGTTGATTTAGACGCTTCTCAGTGTCACACCACTACATCAACTTTGGTCTTAAATGTAAGAAATAATGATGAAATCAGAAATACATTCACAGTTCAAAACTAGTGGTGCTATAACACCACACATACTCTCTCGTACTAGTTACTTCGCCTTTTCAGTCTAGGCTCTCAAGTCGGTTTGGACCCATCCTCTTCTCAGCTGCCATTTGTTGGCAACTAAAAGACATTCTCGTTTCTTCAGTGTTTTCGGATACTTACTAGAAGAATTGAAAAAGACTTGAAGAATGTTATAGAAGGGTAAAATCTCGCCCTACATGCATATCCTCATTAATAAATTTGGAGCCATTTTCAAGAAAAAAAAATCGTGTAAGCGTTTCTGAAAACACGTATTTGAAGATCCCGAAACTTTGAGAATTCAAGAAAATTATAAAAAAACTTTTCGAGCACTTGTACTCACAAATACGATAATGTGTAACTAATGTTTATAATGTAAATATTATCGAAATAACTCATTTAAAAAATACATTTTTTGTGTGTGTAAAAACAAAAGAATAACTTAAAGAAGCATTGATATCATGTTACAGAGTGTATATTTACTAAAAATAGAAGAAAAAAAACATTTTAGAGAAAATGTGATTTGAGCGTTTCTGAAAATGCGGAATTTTGAGAATAAATTGATTTATGTAACTCTCGATGTAACTCTTGTTAACAAAATTATAGATGTGTTCAACTGTATCCAGATTTTGTCATTGTATCTGATACATGTTTTGGTAGACTTATTGTAACTATATTTTGTTTCCTTCTCATTTTATACAACCCTGAGGATGGAAATATATTTTCAGAAACGACGGCAAACAAACATGATTCTTTTTATTTCAACTGACCAACCCCCGTTAATTTTCTTTCAGTATATCAATGGTCGTTAAGAATTCTTCAACATTTGTTCTGCCGAAAATATTTATTTGTATGCAACGTAATCAAAATATTTATATTTTACCTGGTGTACAATTTGGTATACGAAAACAAGTGGGCGCTTTTTGAATTTACATCGAAATTTAACCGCTCAAGATTGAAGGGGAAAAATATGTTTTTATCTGAGAGTCCTAGTCCTAGGAAAGACATGTCTGCCACAATTTCGTTCGTGCGGCACCAGCCGTCACTGCGTCTCGCTAGAGTTCGACGTAGTTGCTTCGTTGATTGGTTAGTGATTCCGGGCGCGTCAACTTCGGAGATCATTAGTCCCGTAAATGTAGTACATTTTTCCCTCGGGAGGTGGCGATGATCCTCCCCCGTTGGACGGCGAGATCCGACGCCGAACTACCGTCGGATAACGGGGTTTTTCTTCAAGCAGGTATCTCCCACCAGCGAGGGCATCGTCTCGGCTGGGACAAGGTCTAAGCTCCCGACCAGTTTGATTGATTGATTAGTGATGACGGGCACGACAACGACGGAGGTAATCAATCCCGTAAGTGTGGTGCATGTTTTTTCATCGTGAGGTAGCGTTGAGCTTCCCCTATTGAATATCGAGATCCAGCGCCGTTCAACCGAAGACTAGCGTGGGTTTCTCAACCAGGTATCTCCCTCCAGCGGGGCTCCGCCCCAGTCGGGACACGTTCTAAGTCCCCAACCGGTCTCCCGACATGTGCGGTAGTGTAGTGCATGTTGGTGTGAGCTAGCTGAGTAGCTAGTGTCGAAAGTCCTGCCACCCACCGTGGGGAGCGTACCTCTCGGCCTTAAGCTCTGCAGGGTCATGCCCTGAGCCACCACTCCCGGTCGACGTGGTTGGAAGTGCTGCCGCTGGCTGCCGTCCCAAAGCGCTGCCAAGTCAATTTCCAAGCGCACTCCGTTGGCATGCAGAACCTCGACGTCTTGCCACGCCCCCATCACGCTTCTGTCAGGAGCAACACACAAACCCTGTCTTGAATGCCATCGCTATTCATGGAGCTTATTCCTGCAAGCATTACTAGCGTACCATGCGAGAACGTTAAATCACACCGTCTTCCCTATTTTTCCATTCCACATTATGCATGTAATTATTTTTCTTATCCCTCGTCATTTGTTCTATATGTCTCCTTGTAATTGATAACCATATAATGCACCCTTGTCAATACAAACTATTCTTATTTAACGTTATTACCGAGCAAAGAGGTACATCCGTATAATACAATAGCATAGAATATTAAGTAATTCATTTAATTTCACCTACAGGTGCAGATTCTCCACGTTTCTGAACAGGTGGGGTAAAATCGAGAAGCGTCAAAACAGCAAAAATTCAATAAACTTTTTAAGATCTCATGTTGTAAATTACGGTGTTTTTATGCTTATATTGCTTATTTACTGTTTCTATGCAGAATATTTATATGGTTTATGTAAACAAATTCTTCATATTTTTAAAGTCACAGTGCAATTCGTCACGTCTCCGTGAAGTTTTCTTTCTTTAGAGACCCCATTTATAAAGATTGGCTGCGTGTGAGAGCCGCAAAAGGTACATGTACTATTGCAATAACATAGACGATTCTAATGTCACATTCACATTTTTAAACTTATTTATATTACAAAATAAAATGCAATGCAACAAGTATTTAGTTTCAGTACTTAGTAAAAAGAGTTAAATAATACGACAATCTGTCGGAAAAAAAACTCTACATACTGCGTCTCATCATTTACAATTATCAATTATTTTCAATCATGAAACTGTAACCAGCATAACACCTGCAGCAATTAAAATGAATATTCTACGTGGGTCAGATTTGCCCACACGCGTTTCACCACCACTTTTGCTATGGAGTATTTTCCATAAACTCACTGTACACATTTTAGGTTAAAAATGCAATTTTCTATACCCAATACTCACAAAACCTGAATAGTTTGCCGTCTGCACTGACACGTAACAAAAAGTCTGTGTCGCTTCAGTAAATACAGTTTCTTTTCAGCAATTTTTTCTGTGACTTTTTCATTGATGTTACTCGTATATTAATATTTTCGACGCTATTCATTGTCAGTTGTACAAACATACTTCACGGATAAACGAACCCTCTAACTTCGGTTTTTCAAAACGCAGTAAAAAAATAGCCTCCTACATACCTTTACACAATGCATTTTGATTTTCACTTGCTTAGGAATGAATTGCAACTCGCGTTAAAGTGTGCAAATAACATTCGATTAACACAATACTTAGGAATGCAACACTGCACAGGAATGCGTTTGCGTTTCGCGCGCTACCGAAGAATTCCTTTGGAAGAGTGAGAGAACATTCAAGTGGAGAGATATCTCGCACTTTCTTCGATCAATGCCACACTTACTTCTCTTAAAAACTTGTGCTAGCCGAGTGTTATATCTTCACGACATGTCAAGGCACTTCCAGAGGTCGCGCTGGCGCAGTAATATTCTCACGGTGCGTAGTGTGCTGCAACGGCCCATGAGCCACCTTGTTCTCCCTCTATCTCGATCAGGTTTTTCGTCCAGTTTCCCTGATCCATTGAGCAAATGCTGAGATGGCCCCTGTTTTGCTTCTGGACATAAATGTAACTTCATTTTCTGTGCACGTCTTCTAGAATTCAGTGGAAATACAATTATTCAAATTATCGTTTCCATGTTGTCGCGCCAGGAAGTAATAATTGTTTATTTATCCTTGAAAATAGATTTTATTACATGGGAGTTTTTTGTTGTTTTTTTCTCCTTTCAAAATTCAATATTTATTGCTTATTTATCCTTGAAAATAGATTTTATTACATGGGAGTTTTTGTTTTTTCTCCTTTCAAAATTCAAAATTTATTGCTTGTTTATCTGAAAATAGATTTTATTACATGGGAGTATTTTGTTTTTTCTCCTTTCAAAATTCAAAATTTAAGTAGTATTAGACTTAGTGTAGGATCACAGAATTTTGAAAATGTGCACACAATTCACTTTTCCCCATAGCACGTCATACGCAGTTTTTAACTGTTTTTTGACGTAAAATAAATAAATAAATCCCCTTCAGACCCGCGGGAGCCCCCGACTCCGTCTACTCGCTCGCATTTCCCGAGTGTGCTCTAGCTCGTTGTCACGAAGGGCATTGGCGGCGGACTGTCAATCGCAGCTTCCGAACGGCGCGTGTTTTTATTTATTTTTTAATTTATTTTACGTCAAAAACAGTTAAAAACTGCGTATGACGTGCTATGGGAAAAGTGAATTGTGTGCACATTTTCAAAATTCTGTGATCCCTACACAGAGTCTAATACTACTTAAATTTTGAATTTTTGAAAGGAGAAAAACTCCATGTAGTAAAATCTATTTTCAAAAATAAATAAGCAATAAATTTTGAATTTTGAAATACCATGTTGCGCAACGCTCTTAGAGGACTTGTATTTCCCTCATGCTCAAAAATCTTTAAGAAACATTGATCCTCAATTATTTGGGTGTGCACATGCGCACGTGCGAATACCCACGAGCCGCCACTGGCTATTGGAGATTTTGGGTGGCTCCTCTATACCGAATTCTGAGTCTGTTCTGGTCAGGCTCAGAATGATCACAATAATATTTCAAGATAATTTTTAGTATAACTTTTATCAAGGAAAATATCTATTAGAAATATTGTTTATTTGCAATTTTAATGTTTGCCTATTTCAAAAATACAGGGCGTTTACCTGAGGGATCTGCACTATTTTTAAAAATGAATTTTACTCTATTCGAAAAATGTATGAAGAGAACTTTGAGCTGTTTTTGAGAAAAACTTGCTTTTACAATTGTCTCTTCTATAATGCATAATTTCTCAAAACAATTACTGTTTATATTTCCAAAAATTTGTACATGGCTTTGTTTGAAAATCTATCTTGAAAAAATTGATTTTGAACACTACGAAAAAAATACTTCAATATTGAAGTCGTAGGAAGACGCTGAAAATGTTTTTTGTAATTATCAAAAATTCAGAAAGTGCAACGAAAATGAGACTTGAGCCATTGGTGGGCTTTGTTCTCTCCGTGAAAAATGTCCAAACTTGGAAGCCATTTTTGAAAGATTTTGAATGTAAGTAGTATTACAATGACTCAGAATTATGGTTTTCAGCTAATAGTCTGCGTTGAACGTTGTAACCGCCCATATGTCGGTTCCATAGATTTTTGAGAAGCACCCGAGAACGTCAAGACACGACAAGATGCAATTATAGTGTTACCGAAATGCAAGAGATCGCGCCCGCAGTAAAGGCTATTCCTTGCGAGAATTTATTAAAGTTTCTGAACGCACTCGTGTAGAATGGAGCGACAACCAATCAAAAATCACCCTTGAAAATATCAGGACTAGCGCAAAGCACCGCTACGAAAAGCTCTCTTTTGCTGCCGACCGCCGATCTGGACACACCGCAATTGTTCGTGCTGGACGGAGAGGAGAATTCGCCGTATTTCGACGATAAGAAGCTTGAAAAAGGTAATTCGTCTCATCATGTTAAAATAACGATACCGTGTATGAGAGAATTGAGAATTTTAAATAATGAATATTCTGATAAATTCACGTGAACGCATAACGCAGAAATGTACAATTTTTTTATCAACAAGGAAATAATATATTTCAACGTTCAAGAACGTATACTGAAATGGAAAGCATGTGCTATAAGAAATGTTTCTTTCTATTTCGAGCTTTTTTTTTGTCTTTCGTCTTGGCTTACCACATAAGAAATTCATTACGCGGATATATTGTATAAAGTTCGAAGGACTGTGGTAGCGATTCACCAGAGCACGTGTTCGCCGAAGCAAAGGGGTTGCCACGACCTTGAAAGGATCTGGGTCGCCGTCGCCGCTCCAAGCTGTGGAAATATTTCTTCGAGACGACGTGTTGTGAGTTAGAAAGCTTCACTAGAAATTCTAAAAATAAAAAGAACTGTTTAAAGAAGCGAGAATTATTATACAGAGATAGAATTAACCTCACTTACAGACGTAGATAGTCGAGTAATTATATTAAAATCATTTAAACGTAATCTTTTACAATATTGCAGTCGTAAAAGGAAGCCAGATAGCTAATTCCTGTAAAGAATTGTAAGAACCTATTTATTTCATTTTTCTATTTCGTAATTTTAATTTTTTAATTTTTAATTTCAATTTTAAAACCAAAATTAAAATTAAAAAATGTCTTGTATTATTTCATTCACTATAAGTGACAATTTCTTTGAAGGTGTTGTAAAGGGCATTTTGCTATGTGATTCTTTTTCAGTATTTTGTGTTTCCATGTATTATTGTCTTACGTACAAGTATTTTATTGTGTTTTTTGTGAAGTAGAGGGTAATATAATATTATTTAAAGTATTTATGCAAATGTTAAAACGCAACTGCAGTTGTTAGGTAATCACGTACTTGCTAAAGGTACAGCAAGTGATAGAATTTTTCAATGCAATGTGTAAATGCTAGATTAGAATTGTATTCAAGGATTTAACAGAATATATCTAGAACTCGGTTCATAGTTAAAAGATTAACTTGCCTATGTTTCCTTTATTACAAAAGCAGATTAAAAGACGAACCCACTCCTGTAGGGCAGTTAGGACATTTAAAACCATTCCTAATTTTTGGTGTGATATTGTCATAACAGGTCACAGGTCAAGTAATACTACTAGGTTAGTTGAGTGACCCGCTGTAGGCTTTTTAGAGAATAGTGAAAAGGTAGAGCGGTCACAACGTGTTCGTCACATATCATAATGAATGTCTTGTATATGCATTCTTGAGGTCTATTTTTATGAAGTATTTTCATGTAAATGCCGGCAATTTTCTAAACATATAAACGTGGCAGGATTTTCGACACTAGCTTGTCAGCTACGTCGAATTCAGTCGCTATCTAGAGGAGAATTCTAGTGGCCGGCTGCTCTGATCGGTAGTTTCGTGGCTTCTCCGAACAACACGAAGCGACTGCCGGAGCAGTACCCTATCAAACGGGACATGGACCGCGCGCGATCTTTCCTTCTTCCTCGTTTCCTATCCTCACCCCTTACACACACACACACACACACTTATACTAACATGCCCTACACTACCGCATATTCCGGGAGACCAGTCGAGAGCTTAGAGGTAGTCCCGGCTGGGGCGGTACCCCGCTGGTGGGGATACCTGGTTGGGAAATCCTCGCTAATCGACGGGACGTCGACGCCGGATCTCTCCATTCAATGCGGGGAAGGCTACTGCCGCCTTCCGAGAAAAAACATGCACTACACTTACGGGAATAATAACCTATGCTGTTAATGCGCTCGGAATCACTAATAACTCACCAACTAACCTAATAACATTGGAAACAATTTAGAGTTACAGAAGAATGGATAGGTGAGACTATTTCTGACAAGTCACGCACTCACCGTTGGGTCAATCCGTTTTAAATGGTCCAGAAGTGGTTGCTTGACCATCTCGAAAAAAAATCATAATTTGTACATAAATTTCCTTATGTTTTAACTGTTCAAAACATTTTTGATTTATTTTTATTGAATCTGGTTTACAAATGGCGGCCAATTTTTTTACGCCGTGCGCCATTTTTGGCGTTTGTAGACATTTACTCTTTTCAAAACTATTCTGCACTGGGTTCTATCATTCTAGAATAAAAGGCATTGGATTCAATATACTCTGGCCTACAAATCACTCACAACATTGTGAGAGATGCGTGGGCGAGAAACAATTGTGCATATTTAACTGGATTCTTGAATATACTACAGATCAGTTCTGAATGATTTCATCGTAATCTATTTCATTCAATCATTCATATATTCATTCAATGTATAATTTATGCAAATACTTTCATTTATTGTAATAATTACACCATACTTTTTGTTAAAATTTAATTTTTAATTTGTTAATGTTTCGGCATGTTATTGAACATAAGGAATTTTTTCAGTAAATACTGAATTGTAAATTCAGTAAATGGAATTATTGCAGCAAATGTTGAAAATTAAAAAATAAATATCAATACCACGTAACGCTAAGTTAACTCGCCCTGCCCTGGTGTAACGCAGCATAACGCTGCCTCAAACCCTCTCCCCCCTCTTTAGCGTTACGTAATTTATGAACGACTCCTAGCTGGCCTTACATGTGCTCGCAACAGTGGCTATATGTGTTCTTTCTAAATGTAGCATCTACTCTTTTATTTCCATTCCCGGGTATCCATACTTCGAAATGAGTCACTATTCCCAATTATTCTAATCAACATTTCCCTTGAGATATGTGGATATGTCTCGGTATACAAATTTTGTACATTTAAATTAGTTGTGTATCAAGAATCGAACCAAAAAATGGGATTAGTTAGCGTGAGTCTTGAATATTTTGGAACTTCACAGTTCTGTTTTAATAACGCTAAAATATGTACCAGAAGAAGCAGAGACACGACCTTAGAGCCTACATAAAGTTAGACAATGATGTATGCTGAATCGATCATTCGTGATTCCAAATGTTCATCATGGAAGATTACAGTTTCTTACGAAAAATCGTACCCAGCAGAAAAGGCGTTTTTTTTCTCTTTTTGGTTTTTTAAAATTTATTTCTTCGACAACATTTTTAGGGCTTTTGACATTACAAAATTAGGAATGTACCAAAGAGCATGAAGCATTTAAAGGATGAATTTATTTTCGAGTATCTTAATTTGATTAATGTGAGATTAGGCTGCATTGGACCAGATGGCACAGGCATACATTTGTGTGGGACGAATGATTGTAATATATATTAGTTTGGCAAAATGTATATGTAGGAGAGATTTACCGTTAATAATAAAGTTTACGTATTTTAATGTAAGTTTTACGAATAATATTTTTAATGTTTAAATACTATGTAATCTTTCTATCTAAGAAGGCTTTTAATCGCAGTTCTTCCAGATAGTGCGAATACACAATTATGAAGTTCAACATAGGCCACACATTTACAATTCTCTAAAGAAGGTAGACTACTTATTTAATTTTTAAAATTTTAAAGAACCCAAAACTAATTTTAAAGGAATGTTGAAAAGTGCTTCCAACGAACCAACGTAACCGAGAAACCGAGATACCCGTTCCTCTTCGTCTCACAGGAATTTGCTTCAGGAATTTTGCGAGCATACTGGAGAACACACGCGAGCACGCTCCATCACGCTAGAATACGAAAAGAACTACCTTTTGTAGTGAGTCATTTCTGACTGAGACAGTGCAAATTTTAGTTTCGGTTGAGCAAATCCATGATAGTGGGTGAGTGTTTCTGACCTTAGCAGTGACATCTCCTCACTCTGGACCTAGAGCGTTGGCAGTGAAGGAAAGTGTTAACCCCCACACTACTCTTTTCGTTACATATTTAGAAAAAATTGAATTATGTAAACAAAATCCTTATTTATTTTAAATTATAATGTTGGAAGAATGGGTGAAAGATAATCGCAAAATAACAATGAGGATGTATTATCTACAGCAAGGATTGGAATAATACATTTTAAAGTATATAAAAAGACAAGCTCGACCTCCCTTCTTCGGTTCTCATTTTAAAAATTAAATTCTGAAATATCATCAGGTTAGCACACGTTTGCACATTATTCAATTTCTTGTTTCATTTCTTCATACGAAAGAGAAGGAAAGCAATTATTTAAAACTATTGTTCCACTTTTCACAATCCTTATGAAAAAATAACATTAATTTCATGAGTATCGCTAAAAGCTGCAACGTGCAACGGAGAATATCACAATCACGAGTACTCGCTCTCCAGCAGGCCGATAAATCGAGATCCAACGCCTTGGCTCGCTTTGTCCTTGAGTGGGGGACGTCGCGCGCATGCGCTGTCGCCTGCCGATCCGTTGGAGGCATTCGCCAACGGCCTGTGCTGCGCTCGTCACTGCCTGCATAGCATAAAAAAAGGTTTTTTTGATTTTCTTGGACTTTGACACACGACTTGCACACCCAAAGAAACCGTCACTGGACCTTCGCAAATGTTGAAGACAAAATTGAGTATATGTATTACTACTAAACAGAAAGTAATATTCGTAAACTATTTATATTTCAGCACCGGGATGTACAACAATTTGATTGTATCTCATTACTATTTTGACACGTACCGCAATTTTATAAAAATTTCCATGTATCTTATGTATGGGTCAATATTAATTTCGCTTAACATCAAACACAAATGTTTGTGGACTGGAACTAAAAATTATAGTAGTTCTTCATACTACTACAATAATGAATTCATTTTTATTTCCCATTGAATGGTCCTTAAAGATCGAAGCTTTATCGTATTGTAAAATAACCTGGTCACTTAGTAGCAATAACGTCTTTCTTTACACACAGGGTTAGAAATTTTAGTTACCCCTCGGAATTGTTGTTTATTGTATGCAACAAACTAGTCTGACGATCTTAATAGGAGTAATATTCATTTGGTCAACACATTGCTATTATTCGTGACACTACGAGTTTACGGATTCTTTCTTGCAGCAGCCTTGATCAATAGGTTAATTTGTAACGAACTTCTACGATTATTTTACTGCTAAACTTTCGAGAATGTTATGCGCTACAACACAGAATTGTGTTCATATGTCGAAAACTGCATTTGAGTTTATCGTTCATTTATCGTTCAATCTCTTCCTCTTCTGCTAAAATAATGTCTTTAAAATCACATTATATTAACCATCTGATACAAATCTATCTTTTGCTAGGGAAATAATCAAGAATTGTAGAATTGAAAATAAAGATATAGCCTAATGAAGGGGTGATAATTCCGAGCTGGGCCTTCTCTGTTACACTCCCCATGGTGGTAGGACATTAACTTTTCAGCTAGGTTAAATTCAGTCGCTGTCTGAAGGAGAATTCTAGAGGAACACCAGGCGTACTCTAACAAACGGGCCACGGGCCACAGACCGCGTGAAATCTCTCATTCCTCTCCCTTGTCCTATCTTCTGCTTTTACACGCACATTAACCAGCAACCACATATGCCGAGAGACCGGTTGGGAGCTTAGCGCTGGTCCCGGCTGGGGCTAGTGGGATATACCTGACACTGCTAGTCGATGGCAGGTCGGCGCCGGATCTCGCTATCCAGCGTGGTATGATCACCGCCGCCTCCTCGGAAAACATGCACTACACTTCTCGTACTATTGAACCTAGTAGTTCATGCGCCTGAAATCTCGAACAATTAATCAATCCAACATGGTTGGATGCGGGATAGTTTTCTTTCAATTCGTGACCGCATGGGAAATTATTAATATAGATTTTATTTTCCCACAGTGTAGAATGTTTTCAATTTATAATTCTGTAACGAGCACGGCACGTAAACGAGAGTCGCAAGTATTTAACTGAAACAATCTCATCCTCATCCCTCACATTTTAACTAAATGCGCGCCACCTCTACAGACAACGTGGCACAGGCGTTGGTTCCATTGTGACGCAGACAGCTGGCAACGATGCATTATTTCGCCAAATCGTCGCTGCGTGAGTTAGAATTGGCTTGCAGCGCCATCGGCACAAAAGAGATGGAAAGTTAATCACCGGGAGCGGTAGCTCAGTGCGTCAACTGATGTCACTGCAGCGCCTCTCACCGGGAGGTCCTAGGTTCGAGTCCTGACAGCGGCAGGATTCGAACCTAGGACACTAGGTCGAATTCTAGCGGCCGGCTGCTCTGGTCGATAGTTTTCCGTGGTTTCTACGATTAACACCAGGCGAATGCCGGAGCAGTACCCTAACAAACGGGCCACGGACCGAGCACCATCTTTCCTTCCTCTTCGTTGTCTTATCCTCTCCCCTCACACACACACACTTACACTACATGCACTACCACATATTCTAGGAGACCGGTCGGCAGCTTAGAGCTTGTCCCGACTGGGGCGGTGTCCCGCTGGTGGGAGAGTCCTGGTGAGGGGGAACCCCACTAGCCGACGGTAGGTCGGTGCCGGATCTCGCCATCCAGCGAGGGAAGTTCACCGCCATCTCCCGAGGAAAAAGCATTCACTACACTTACGGGAATAATGACCTAAGCTGTTGACGCGCCCGGAATCACTAACCAACAAGTCAATCGGTGGCGGCGGAACAATACAATAGGACTAGCTTACCTGTGCGAGAACTCTCGCATGTTAAACCTCACCCTCTTCTCTGTTTCTCCATTTCCATATTAAGCCTGTAATGTGTCTTTTTCTTCAAGACATTCTTATCCTCCGTCACTTGTTCTAGTATTGTAATTGATAACAATACAATACACCCGTGTGAATATATACTGTTTAGTGTTGTTCGCAGTCAGAGGGATGGACAATTGGCGGGCAGACGCAGGGATGGACGTTCTAAAAAAAATAACTTTTTTTCGGTATCAAAGACCCACAGTTTCTGAAGTGTGACTTCGTAAGTTGTTGGAGGGAGTAATTTACTACATATTAGAACAGAATGTATCAACGTTTTCTGTATCAGGGCCCCACAATAGCAGTTTTTGCGTCGGAATATCGCCGTTTTTGTTGTTTTTTTCCCCCAGCATTATACCTTTCTCTAAATTGCGAATATTACTCCGTCTATACGTACGTATACGAGACAGAAAAGAAGGTAAATTAATTAATGTATTACTTTATGTATACGTACGTTTACAAGAAACTAAAAACAAACCCCAGGTCTGGGAACACCACTAGCTGGGAAAATTCAGATTAATTCGACACTAAAATGGCAAATACATCCATACAAAATAATAATAAATCCAGGGCAATGGCCTCTCCAAGACGGAGGATAGCTTATTGATTTGAAGGCTCACAATTGAGCTACACGATTGTGGGATTATTAGATTAACACGTTAAGTTAATACATTTTCACACAGTTTGAAGTTCATTTTATTGTTCTTTTGTTAGTTCGTAATTCTTCCATTCATCTTCTCGGTTTCGTTCAATTCGGGTCCATAGGGCGCCTACTTCCCTCATTTCGTCTGCTCATCTTATTCTAGGTCTTCTTGCCTGCCTTTAGCGGATCCCAGACCGTTGTAATGTGAGCCCAGCGGTAATGTCTCAACCTTGCTACATGCCTACTGCATTTTTTATTTCTGTTTTTCTTGTGATGTACGTGTTTCTTACGTGGTCTTTTAGCGATATTCTTAGTATATTTCCTTTCCTTTTTCTTTGAGTGACTTGTAAACTTTCTTTTGTTGCTCTATTATTGACCATGTCTGAGCACCATAAATTAGTAGAAAAAGACCACAATTATAGAGGATTCTTTAAAATGTTTATCGTTTGTTTTGTCCATTAATATAAAATTCATAAAATGTACTCTGATTCATGCATAGTGTTCCTTGAGGGTCAGGAGCCGGAAGGAGAGCGGTACGCACGTACGGAATGAGGGGCAATCATTAATTAAAGAGACAAATTGGTCTGTAGAAATAAATGTTTGTTTTTGCAAAACAGGACATTTCCTACTTTTCAATATACTCCCCACCAACATTTAAGCACTTGTCCCAATGGGTTACCAGCTTTTTATACTGGCTGCAATGAACTCTTTATTTTGGTGTTTGAACCAATTTCCCACACATTTTTTGAAATCCTGGTTATCCTGGAACTTCTTCCCACGTAATGCCTTCCTCAGTGGACCAAACAAATGGAAATCAAATAGTGCTAAATCGAGGCTATAAGGGGGATGAGACCTCCCAACCCATTTTTTCCATGGTTTCGCTGCTTTGTTGAGCAGTATGAGGATGTGCGATGTTCTGCTGGAGAATGAATGAATGCCTTATTTTACGTGGCGAGACTCAGGCCATGAGGCCTGCTCTTCCGTCTGACCACCCAAATTTCGTTACGCTCCTTTCACCTTCTCAGAAGAGAAAGAAGGTATTACTTGGGCGACGAAACAGTCCATTTGAATTTATCTCAGAGGCTTCATTTAGGCTTGAGGATCTTTAGTAAATCTACTAACATGGGACAGCCGGGTTTACTTCCCCTCCGAAGGAAGACGTACCATCGCCAATCCGCCAATCTTATTTCCCCCCGCCCCACTGCTTCTTGGAAACAGCGTGGTCGGGATCAACGATGAGCGGATGTAGTATGTGAAGCAGAAGGAACTTCAACCACGTGCTTACTCGTGTTTCATTGACCCCATGCGTAACTCGATAAAAAATCAGATCATTGTCTTATCCCTTTTCTGGAGTTGAGGTGAGAGTATGCTCCCTTTACCCCCTTCTATCACAGGCTACACTGTACAATTCACATGAGCTCCGGCTCCTCGTAAACAACATTGTATATGATACGAAACTATTATGTTTCGGAAGAAACTACCGAATAATTGCTTCTGTAGATGTAAAACTTTCAATCAGCCTCCCTGAATCCATGTAAATTCCTGATCGACAACGTACTCTGTTCGGAAAGCACTTGAAGAATGGAATTGTAAACATTATAACGAATATTTATTTCACATATTTCCTATTTTTTCTTACATATTTTTGAAAAAATAAGTATATATATATGTACATATTTTGCTTTTTTTATTACAATAAAGTCTGTTCCCTACTTATTACCATTATCTAAAGAAATGGCTGAGGCAGGTCCAGGTGCTTCAAGGGAGGCACCTAAAGTCCTATCTAGAGACCCTGCTGTTGCCTACCCAGAGCGATGACCTGCCCACTCACGTTCCTGGTTGACTTTGATTTTCCAGAGGTTATTGTCAATGCTCTAGTGACCGACTTTGTAACTAATACCCCCACTCCGCCCACATTTCTTCAATTCATCGTTTTAGAAAAGTTGCGCGATGAGTACCTGGGTTTTTATAACGTGACGGCTGAAGGTAGTATCTCCAACATAGAATTCGGCATGACATTTTGAGTCATTCTCAGACCTGCCGCAAGATATCGCATGATCGCGACTGCATCAAGCAGTTCTGCGGATCAAGCGACTCTAGCGGCAGGACTGAGAATGACTCAAAAAGTGGTGCGGGAGATACTACCCTCAGCCGCCACGTTAGAAAAACCTAAGTATTGTGAGCCCTGTCCAACGTGGGCTGGCTGCTTGCCCGGCTGCCAGTGGTACTGAGAACTCACCTGCGTAGCCATTTATAGTATCTGGCAGAGGATTCGGGAGACATGCATGACTGGATTCTGGTTTCTATCATTAAATGATCTGATTATATAAGAATTATTGCTTTAATTATACTAGTACCCACCCAAAACAAACACTTATGCCCCATACATCATTATCAGTACTAAATTACAATTGACGCCTACTGCGCTCTGACTATCTACTTCTCTCTCTCGACCGTCTTTCTCTCCATCTTTTTTAAATGTTCGTGGGCGGTTGCCCCATTTGGCGATCTCACCCCAAATGCTCCGTGACCGGCGCTGGTAGGTGGTGGTCTCCGGTGGCAGCGAGGCCCAATCAGCTCCAGTCGACGCCGGGTCTCCCTCGTGACTCGCTGAAGTGGCGGCGTGGCGAGAGCGATGCCTCAGGGAAGACGCCATCCGTCTTCCGTTGCTTCTCCTGGCGCCCGCACATGTGGGGCGGACACGCTTGCGTGCGTCCACGCGGTAACGTCCCTTGTACCAGTCTTCGGCGCTAACGTCTCAGCGTGGGACACTGATCGCGGCACTCGGCAGCCATACGGCGACGCGACACTTAGAGAAGCCGAACCAGAAGCGAGAAAGTTCCGACTCGCTCAGAAATAGCAGAAGCTCGCTCACCGAAGAATTTTCAAATAAGAAGCTCGCTCACCGAAGAATTTTCATATAAGAAGACTGGGGAAGCTCCTATCTCCTATTTGTTGCACGCGCCATTCCCCCTCCCGTCATGATGATGCGGTGGCTCTCCGCCAATCACACATCGGGTTGTGCGTCACGTGATCTGTCTCTTCTTGGCGTAGGAACCGTCACCTAGTGCCCCCTTGCAGCTACCCTATTAACCGCCCTGCGACATAGCCTTCGCGCCCTTTCATTAGACGCGACGCGCCCTTCCCATGACGTCAGGGGTTTTTCCTTGATATGGGTTTGACAAGCAATTGGGCATTTCCGTCACTTTGTACGACTTCCTGTGGCCGAGAGGCTTATGGCCACGTTACCTCGTATACCTCGTGGTCTTCTGTGGCGCTAAAGTATAGTCGGCTCACATCCCGCCAGCCCTAGTCCCGTCCTATACTGCGATTTATTCATAGCTGCTTGTGAGGAAAATCAGCTGTTAGGGTGTCATCCAATCGAAAGGTTGAACGCCAACCACAGTGACGTTACTGTAGTGAAATGAAAGGTCCCATTTGGATGCCAACGTAACAGATAATGAAATGTCTCAGGCATCTATGAAAAATTCGCCTCCCAACACAGGGAGTCATCTTCGGTCTCGTCCCATTTCCGTTTCCCTGATCGTTCCCTGCCCGCCCCGCTGCCTGACTCCCCATTGCCTTCTCTACGCCTTCTGGTCCACTTCCTGCTCATGCATCCTGTCCGTCCCTCTGACCGACCTCTTCACCGCTCCCCTCCCCCTCCCCTGCACTGCCCGGGGGAGCTGCTTGCCGTTCTCATCATACCGTCGAGTCCTCCTCTGGCCCCGATAATTCGTGAGTTCCGTTCGGCGTGCTCTCTCGCCTTCATTTCATTCTCGCTCATTATTCCTCCGTCATGTCGTCTCCAATACTTCCTTAACCCCATTATCGATTGCGTCCCATCAGTTATAAGTAAACAGCGATAAAGTTAAATCCTCGTCAAAGCCCTCTTCTCATCAAGTCTCACACCCAACATCACATTCCCTTCGACATCGTTCGCGCTGAAGTCATTTGATCTATAGACCTGTACTTTTGTCGCCCACGTCCGAACATCGACACAGAAAAAAATTGTTTTTCTACTCATTCTTCTCATCCTCTTTCCGCCTTTATCTCTACGAATCCACTGGAAGAGGTGGCTCAGGGTATCAACTGAAGTCACTTAAGTGTTACTGACCGGTAGTTCCTAGGGTAACACTCCCGACGGCGGCAGGATTTTCGACATTAGCTTGTCAGCTTGGTCGAATTCACTCGCTGTTTGGAGGAGAGTTCTAGAGGCTGGCTGGTCTGATCGGTAGTTTTCTATGGTTTCTCCGATCAACATCAGGTGAATGCGGGAGCAGTACCCTAACAAACGGACCACGGACATTTTAACGCGATCTTTCCTACCTCTCCCTTGTCCTATCCTTACACTCTTACACTAACATGCACTACATTACCTCACATCTTGGGAGACCGGTCGTGAGCTTAGAGCTTGTCCCGCCTGGCCTCCGCTGGTGGGAGATTCCTGGTTAGGGCAAACCCCGCTAGCCAACTGTAGGTTGGCGCAGGATCTCGCCATCCAACAGGGGAATGCACGGGCATCTCCAGAGAAAAAAAGACATGCACTACACTTACGAGAATAATGACCCTAGTAGTTGACACGCCCGGATTCACTAACAACCAACCAACCATCTACGAATACAGTTTTCCTCTCTCCCCACATGTCTCATTCCGACTGTAAATGTTGTTCGCACCCTACTCCACTATCCATTCCTAATCGGGCAATTTCCCCATCGACCCTGCTGCCTGGCATACTTCTGCCTCCGCCGCAAACCCTGCCCCCCTTCCACCCGGCCTTCAGCCCCCCCCCCAACGCCCGCCCTCGCCCACGCAGGCGCGCGGCGCGGCAAGCATACCAGCCCAGCCGCTGCAATGCGCGTTAGCCCACGCGGTGTGGCAGATGCCATTGGTGAAGCGCCGAAGCTGCGGGCACCGCTCACGTTATACACTCCACTTCGGTTATAGTGGATCTCGGATGCAGGGAATCCTCGGTTATAGTGACCTCAAGTCACTGGTCCCGTTTCACCTGACAGCCACAAGTCTGTTCCAGTGCTTTAATTTTGTCAAATACATTCGACTCCGGTTATAGTGAACTCGGATATAGGGAACCCTCGGTTATAGTGACCTCAAGTCACTGGTCCGTTTCACTTGACAGCCACAAGTCTGTTCCAGTGCTTTAATTTTGTCAACTACATTCGACTCCGGTTATAGTGAACTCGGATATAGGGAACCCTCGGTTATAGTGACCTGACGTCACTGGTCCCGTTTCACTTGCCAGCCACAATTCTGTTCCAGTGCTTTAATTTTGTCAACTACATTCGACTCTGGTTATAGTGAACTCGGATATAGGGAACCCTCGGTTATAGTGCCTACGTCACTGGTCCCGTTTCACTTCCCAGCCACAATTCTGGTCCAGTGCTTTAATTTTGTCAACTACATTCGACTCTGGTTATAGTGAACTCGGATATAGGGAACCCTCGGTTATAGTGACCTGACGTCACTGGTCCCGTTTCACTTCCCAGCCACAATTCTGGTCCAGTGCTTTAATTTTGTCAACTACATTCGACTCGGTTATAGTGAACTCGGATATAGGGAACCCTCGGTTATAGTGACCTCAAGTCACTGGTCCCGTTTCACTTCACAGCCACAAGTCTGGTCCAGTGCTTTAATTTTGTCAACTACATTCGACTCTGGTTATAGTGACTCGGATATAGGACCCTCGGTTATAGTGCCTAGTCCTGGTCCCGTTTCACTTCCCAGCCACAATTCTGGTCCAGTGCTTTAATTTTGTCAACTACATTCGACTCTGGTTATAGTGAACTCGGATATAGGGAACCCTCGGTTATAGTGTCCTTACGTCACTGGTCCCGTTTCACTTCCCAGCCACAATTCTGGTCCAGTGCTTTAATTTTGTCAACTACATTCGACTCCGGTTATAGTGAACTCGGATATAGGGAACCCTCGGTTATAGTGTCCTTACGTCACTAGTCCCGTTTCACTTCACAGCCACAAGTCTAGTTCCAGTGCTTTAATTTTGTCAACTACATTCGACTCCGGTTATAGTGAACGCGGATATAGGGAACCCTCGGTTATAGTGACCTCAAGTCACTGGTCCGTTTCACTTGACAGCCACAAGTCTGTTCCAGTGCTTTAATTTTGTCAACTACATTCGACTCCGGTTATAGTGAACTCGGATAAGGGAACCCTCGGTTATAGTGACCTACGTCACTGGTCCACTTCAGCCACAATCTGTCCAGTGCTTTAATTTTGTCAACTACATTCGACTCGGTTATAGTGACTCGGATATAGGAGCCCTCGTTTAGTGCCTAGTCCTGGTCCCGTTCACTTCAGCCACAATCTGTCCAGTGCTTTATTTTGTCAACTACATTCGACTCCGGTTATAGTGAACTCGGATATAGGGAACCCTCGGTTATAGTGCCTACGTCACTGGTCCGTTTCACTTCAGCCACAATCTGTCCAGTGCTTTAATTTTGTCAACTACGCCGTTTCACTTCCCAGCCACAATTCTGGTCCAGTGCTTTAATTTTGTCAACTACATTCGACTCCGGTTATAGTGAACTCGGATATAGGGAACCCTCGGTTATAGTGCCTACGTCACTGGTCCCGTTCACTTCCAGCCACAATTCTGGTCCAATGTTTTCATTTTGACTCCGGTTATAGTGAACTCGCATATAGTGTAATGATTTGCAACAACCCAAGAACGCGCAGATCCCGAAAGCAAAATTTTTTTCATCAGAAAGACATTAAACTTAGAAGAAACAATAGACGACGACTCCGCGGACATATAATTTTCAGAAATTAGCGGAAAATGCGAAAGCGTGAAAGGGCAATATAAACAATGGTCAGAACAGAATTTCAGGAAAAATCTAAAGCGAAAATCAGGAAAATCGAACCGCGAGATAAGAGATAACAATACAAATTGCATGCAGAACGTTTAGAAACGCATACAATGGAACCCATTATTGTGATAGCAAAAGTATCAAAGAAACCACTTTTCATAAATATCTCGAGAACGCCTTAATGAAATGACTTCAAACGTTCTGGAATTGTAGAGTATAATATTTGGATCATGACAAAATTAGCCAGGGCACAGGAAAATTAACACGGGAACTAGATAAATTGAATATTAGGATTTATTACGTGAGGGATACGACGCGCCGCCTGATGTAGTGGAGTGACGTCGTCATGGATAATTAACACGAAAATAATTATTTTAAAGAAAGGAAAAAAAGGGGAAGAAATATAACAATGTGACATTTCTTAACTAAAGATTAGACAATTTATGAAACCAGTAATGAGACGCAAGACGCTCGTAAAACGTAGAACTATGAGCATATTACGATATGTTTTTGCAGTGATGGACAGGTGTTATATAAAAAGTTTCCGGCTTCTGGACCAACAATGCAAAATAGAGAATAGTAGTGTGTGAGTACGCATGACCGTATCAGAGTGAGAGGAAATTCGAAATTTTAGCTTAATTAGTTAGTGGAAGTTTATGTGGGAACGCTATTAATTAGATGAAGACATTTTAATATCATTAGAGTGAAGTTTAAATTATCTGCGAACAGTTAGTGGACAAAATTACAAAAACAGTAATTCGCGTAAATTAGGTCGCGCAAACGATCGGCCATTTTTGCGAGTGCATCGAGCCTAAACATTTTATAATTACTGCAATGCGCGGAGCTCGATTAGTAACTTCCTTGAATTATTGAGAACAATACGTGCGCGCCGCGGGAAATTTAAATATTCCCGCAACTAAGCGCATTGCGTGAAATGATAGATCGCGTGACAGAGTGCGAACATTTTTATGGAACTTGAGTTCGTGCGAGGTGCATCGTAATAGTTTTGAACGGGGACTTTGATGGTGATTCGTGGACTTCAAGAACTGGTAGCGGCTGATTTGATGAAGATGGGTACACGAGCTGTGTACAAAAACATTGGTCGACGACGGGCGATGGCAGTGTGTGTCGCCGTATATTAGCAGCACCAGGGAAGTCACATGAACATATATATATTTGAAAAGTAAAGAGGGGGAATAAATTTTGAAGATTCTGTCGAAGACTAAGTCAGGCTAATTAAGTTAAGAGTAAAATAACAGTATTAAAGTCACGGCAGAATGCGCATTCCGGTATGAATTTTTATTTTGCTTATGATCTTTAAATATGAAGGATGTTTTGTATTTGTTTATATTTTAAGTCCAGGGTATTTATGTCATTGTGTAAAATTTTGCATGCCATAAAAGGAGCAATTCGTATAAAAGTGGTGTCAAATATCTGCCTTGACAACTTGTTAATAGAGAGGAAAAGCAAATAAATGAATGAACGCTCATTGCGGCTCATGTATACCTGGATTATGAGTATTGTTTTGTATTTAGCTAGAAACTGACCCAGACACGAGCGTGCAGATACACCGTTTCAATTCCGTATGGAATGATCACAGTAGTCACGCCCAGGTTAGGCTCTATTTGTATATGCTAGCTGAGGTATGATGCTAGCTGAGGAACAGATGAGTGAGGATATTATTTTTGTCAGAGAATGTCAACGAAACCAGGCGCTCAACCAAACGAAGTAGATTCTATGAAGTGTAGGATTATGATAGAAAAATAGTAAGAGCTAGGACACCATGATGTTTGAGACCAAGATAGGGGTGCGTAAACGAATAGAGCAGGTAGGACAGGTCGGAACCATTACATTAGTGAACCCCCGGTTCTAGTGAACTAAATCATTGGTCCCTTTTCACTTACAGTATAAATAAGCACAAGAATATTCTGAAATAGTGAACCTGAGCCTTGGTTATAGTGAACCTCGGTTTTAGGGTATATAACGACCAAGAAATTAATTCCTTCCTGGAAAAGAATATATCGCCTCAGTACCATAAATTCCAACATTAGGCATCTTGAAAAAAAATCAGTCAAAGGTCATTATTACGAGTATCGTCCGCAATGAATTGACGGGATGAAAAAGTGAGAAAACAAGGGAACTTAAAAAATTATACGTGATAAAAGAAATGTGGAGGAATCTCTGATAGCTTGATATTCAGAGGACCAGCAGACTGTATGTGACTGATACACATTACACAGAAAATAAATTGAGCTGTATGGTATTGCATATTTGGACAGAAAATGTTGGGGCAAAAGTAACAACGTTGTTGTAATGGAAAAAAGAACAAGTTATATAATCACTAATGATAAGATGAAACAAGCTATGAACAATTCTACATAAAAATTACTAAAAATTAGTGAGATAAAAGCCTTTGCATTAAAACTTGTTGTTTTTAAATGTTATTTTCCTTCCTGTTATTGCATTGAAAAATGAAGTGCATTCAGGGCAGAATTACTTCTGATACATCACAAATAAATTTAAATTAAAAGCCCGGTCACTTATCCGGTGGTGTAGCGGGTAGCGTATCGGACTCCTATACCCAAGTTTGCGGGTTCAAACCGATCGAAGCCGTGGATTTTAAGGGCGAAAAATCCTTCGTACGCCTTCCTTCGGAGGAAAGTAAAGCCGGCTGTCCCATGTAAGTATATTTACTGCATGTAAAAGATCCTCAAACCTAAAGGAAGCCTCTGAGCAAAATTGAGATCCGCCTATTTCGTCGCCCAAGATAATACCTCCTTTCTCCGCTAGGTGGTGAAAGGAGTGTAACGAAATTTGCGTGGTTAGACGGAAGAGCGGGCCTGATGGCTCGAGTCTCGCCACGTAAAATAAGGAACTAACTAACTAACTAACTAACTATCCGTTGGAGCTCCGATGTTCGATGGCCTTCCGGCGGATGACGGCCAAAGAGCGTTGGATGAAATCATCACGTGCAGCAGCAAGAGGCTGCATGGCGGGGGTGGCGCGACCCCCCCCCCAGATCAAGTGCTGAGCAGCAGCAAGACACTCTATGGCAGGGGTGGCACGAGAGTTGCAACCCCAAATTAAGTGTTGAAGAGCAGCGTCTTCCAGCAGGTTGCGGACGGCCAATTAGGTCTCGCACCGCATCGTGCACGTCTGACTTCCGCTGAGGTCGCCAGGAGAGAAGTGTTCGTTCTTGCGAGATTTTGAATGAATATAAAGTGGAGGACCGTAGGGGCGGGGAGGGGCGCTTGCGTCAATTTCGTCTCTGGAGTTGATGGCTAGCGCTGGTGGAGAGGAGATGAACCCCGTGCACGCACGCACGTGCCAGCTAAGCCACGTGGAGTCAACTGAAGAATGATGGACGAGCTGACGAAGCTCCTGCAAGCACGCACCGACCACCCACGAGAGAAGCGGAGAGCAAATGATGTCATGCTTGGGCCCGTCGATCATTTCAATTGACCAGCACCAACAGTTTTGAACACCGAACCTTTGTATATGATAAAACTAATGCTAAATAATTGTGCTGCAAGAGACCCCTGGGTGCAATGGCATAAACAATGCAGTGAGTCGAATTTATATTGGAACGTAACAGGCACAATCGAAGAAGTATCTCCTGGGGGGATCGTAACGGGCCCGGAATAGGGTCCTTACTGTTGACCTCATGTCACTCAGCTTCACTGCGGAATCACATGTGTCGTGCGTCACAGTGGACAATGCAGAATCAAATATGGAGAGAGCACGAACTCTGGAGAATCTACAGCCATTATTGTAGTAAAATGTTCAAAGGAAACAATTGGAAATAACTGATTTTGAAGGACAAATAAAGATATTGATTTAGCCGGCCCGGTGGCCGAGATCGCTAAGGCAGTAGTGTCGTAGCGATCTCGGACCGAAGGGTCGCGGGTTCGAGTCCGCCTCGGGCATGGTTGTATTTGTGTTCGTCCTTTCACCCCTTATCATCAATCACCATATCGTTTCATCCACATAGTTACCATACCGTTAACAGCAATAGTGGTCGCTAATGACCTTAGATGTTGAAGCGACCTTAAATAAACCAATTTAAAAAAAAGATATTGATTTGTTGTTAAAAGCGACCTTAAATATAAATAAAATATATTAAAATTTTCAGTTCGTGTTGTTAATGTACTTAGCTGTATCTCTATATTAATAAAACCAATCATTGTGGAGAAATTCTATTTTATTTTGACATCATTGGGTATAGTGAACGTCAGATATAGTGAACCAAAAATGTTAGTCCACAGACGTTCACTATAACGAGAGTCGCCTGTACTATGCACCCATATCTGGGTGATGCTGATGTATTCACCTGCCGGATTCAGATCGTGTAATCGCGAGCGCCATCACCCAAGGGAGCGATTGGCTAAATGACCAGCAGATGAGCTGCTTGCTCTTTTAAAATGCAAAGGATCCTTTGTATTTCTTTACGCTTTTAATTGAGACTTTCGTTGCTTGAAATGATACTTGGAATTCTGCAAATAATGCTTTCGCCTGCTCCAACGAAAGTTTTGCGGAAAAATCCAAGACAATAAAAGATCTCTAAATGAATCCAACAATCGTGGCAATCGATTTGGCTTTAATACCAAACAGGATATGTTTCTTCGCCTTATGGTTTCAGAGCTTTTTCCAAGTAACAGGATCAGAAATGCCTTTACAGTTTATTAACACTTCAGCGAAATTGGTGGTCTAGTTCAGTCCCATAATTTCTTCCTTAAGTTCATTGGAATCTCATCCAACCCTTTCAGACTCCTTAGAGTAATTCTTTGGTGCACGCTTATATCCACATGGGTCATAGACATAAGTCATGTGAGGTTAGATTCACCTTAAAACTTTAAAAAATCGATTTTTGAAAACATTTTTCCTTTGCATTCAGGAATATTTTGACGGCAAAAATATTTCGATAACTGCAATAGTTTTCGAGTTATGATTTAAAAGGTATCACTATGCATCATGCATCTATTAGAGTAGTAAGATAAGCAAAACGCGTGAATCTAATTTCGACGCTTGTTTTGCAGAATTACCGCTTTTATGACCTGTTTCCTTTGTAACTCAAAAACTAATCAAGTTAAAGCTATGAAATGTTTAGTATGCATGTAACCGTAAGTTACATGCATACTAAATAAAGTATTATCTACAACACTATACTAGTTATACATTTTAGTTCAATAGTTTTTGTGAAAAAGGTATAAAACTGAAAACAAATAGTAATCAATATATAAATTTTGGATTTAAAATAAAAATATTATTTATTCAGAGATCTAAATGAAAGAGTATGGTTTCGTACCTGTGAGTACCGCCACCAAATTAAAAGAAGAAATCAGTAAAAAGTTTCAAAATTATTTGAATTATCAAGGAAAAACTAAGTCATTACACGAAAATCTGGATTTTTTCTGGAAAATCTGGAAAAATTTCGAGACGCAGATAACGCGCCATTGCACGACGACCAAGCGAAAGCAAATGCGTTCAACGAGTATTTTGTATCGGTGTTCAAACCAAAACGGGCACAGGAGCAAGTTCATTTTTTTCCAATAGAATACCAGTTCAAGCTTTGCGCATGGGAACTCCGGAAACGTATAAAATCACTGGAAAATGGTAAACCACGCGGACCAGACGGCATCTCGACAGATTTTATTAAACTCGGTGGGGAGACAGTATTGCCGTATTTGTTAAGATTATTCAATGTTTCTATTAATAGTCTATTAATCGCAAGTTTACCAAGCGATTGAAAGACAGCTACAGTGGGCCCAATTTTCAAAAAACCACTGATAAAACGAAAGTTGGTAATTATAGACCAATATCTCTCATATCAGTAGTATATAAAATAATGGAGCATTTAATAGCCAGGTACATTCGCCGCGAATGGGAAAAAGCGAACTGGATTTTTCACGGACAGCATGGGTTTAGAAGTAAATATTCGAGCGAAAGCCAAATCGTTTCTCTTTTCAAGATCTAGCTGACGAATTGTGGGAATTCTGATTTGGTGTTGTTGACGTTCTTATAAGAAGAAATAAAAGAGGTCATCTTCGTCAAAATACTAGTAAATAACAACTAATATGTTGACGAAGATG
The DNA here is from genome assembly GCA_964035755.1 of Teleogryllus oceanicus. Classification (NCBI taxonomy): domain Eukaryota; kingdom Metazoa; phylum Arthropoda; class Insecta; order Orthoptera; family Gryllidae; genus Teleogryllus; species Teleogryllus oceanicus. Next base: position 68,653,347 of record CAXIVR010000012.1, read on the forward strand.
ACCTCTTTTATTTCTTCCTAGCTGACGAAGTTAACGCGGGTGGGAGGGTGGATGCAATCGTAATCGACTTTCCGAAAGCATTCCACGTAGTACCGCATAATCTACTTATCAGGAAATTATTAACTTCAGGAATTGACGCTAGAGTTGTGAAGTGGGTAAGCGAATTTCTTAGAGACAGGAAACAAAAAGTTCGAATTGGCACGCAGTTTTCGACTATGAGTATTGTTACTTCAGGGGTTCCACAGGGAAGTGTTTTAGGGCCATTACTTTTCTTAGCGTACGTAAATGATCTCCATGTTAACATACAATTAAAGGTGCGTTTATTTGCAGACGATTGTGTTATATACCGAAAAATCAAAAGTAGCGCTGACGAACAAATATTACAGCAGGATTTAGAACATTTACGTGATTGGGCTGAAAAAATGACATGGGAATTAACGGATCGAAAAGCAAAACAATAACGTTCGGACGGAGACGATATTATCAGGAACCAGATTATCGTTTAGGTGAGGTCGTCATCTCAAGAGTCGCATCATGCAAGTACTTAGGCATTCATATAGATAGTAAATTAGGGTGGTAGAAGCATATAAACCAGGTAGTAAGAAAAACGTGGAAGTCCTTGCATTTTGTAATGCGAATTCTAAAGAAAAGTTCTGCAAACGCAAAAGAATTAGCATATTTTTTACTGATTCGCCCTCTCATGGAATACGGAGTGGCATGTTGGGATCCATACAGAAAGTAGCACCGGAAAAATCTAGATAGAATACAGAGGAAAGCGAATTAGTTTACCTATAGAACTAACGCAATAAAAAAGCCATGGGAACCTCTAGAAACGAGAAGAACAAGGGCGAGGCTTTGCGCTCTTTATAAATCGTACGTAGGTCAACCAGCTTGGAAGGAAATTCAGGTTAGACTAGAAAAACCAAATTATTTCCGCCGAAGCGATCACACTCACAAAATTCGAACAAGGAAACAAAATTCAGATCTTGGGAAATTTTCCTTTTGTAACAGAACAATTAAAGATTGGAACAGTTTACCCGCAGCAACTTTCAAAGCTTTTCCTCTAAGTGTCCGAAGCTTTAGAAATAAGTTAGAACAATATGAGAGTAATGGACATTAAAGGAGTAAGTGCTGTGAAGTGCGGTGAAGTGCGGTGAAGTGCGGTGAGGTGCTGTGAAGTGCTGGTCAGTGTATTTCAAAGCAAAAACAGTGTAGTGTAGTGTAGTGCAATGCAGTGCAGTTAAGTGTAGTGAACGCGATCAATGAATTTTAAAAAAACTTAGCCAAACTTATGCAGCTTAGCATCACCGACATATAATTTATTGGATATCATGACAGAGTTGAAATATTTGTTATAATACTTAATATTGGTGATAGTATGATTATCGCATGTTCGGCTTGTACTGTACTCCTTTATTATTATTGTTATTATTATTAATATATTATTGTAATTATTGTTATTTAACTGCCACCGGGTCATACCCAATTGCAGTTCAAATAAATGTATGTATGTAATTACGCAAAAAGTACTCAAATTGTCGAAAAATTATACATGACTTTATTTCAAAATCTATCTTTAAGGATCATATTTCATTAGGGGAAATAATCTGTATCTTTGATAGTTGAGTTCTAGGAAGACTCCGAAAAAATTTTGAACTTTCGCAATTTTCGGAAAATCAGGGTTTTCAACGCACATGCGATCTGCACCATTATCTTAAACGACCTTCACTTTATCCAACAACAAAATTTAAGAAAAAACCGTGGAGCCATTGTTTTGAAAATTTTGAAAATGTCCAGGGGCTTGAAGTAAAGAACCCCCAAAATTAAAATATCGGTTTCTAATTCAAGGGTCCGCGACATCAGACAATCTATTGAGGAATATCAATTTTGGAGAAAATCGGATGATCGATTTAGCAACTATCGTTGTTTACAGTCGGACGTGTTGCAGTCATTCGATTTTTTGTGTATTACAAAACATGGATTCTGGCTACGCCACGTATTAAATAATATTTTTTTCAAAATTTAATCAGCTGAATTTATCCACTTTTTCGATACCAGGGCCCTGCAATGAGAGTTTTCTGCCGAAAATTCGCCGTTTTTCCGCGCACCATTACAGTACTTTCTCTCTACTCCGCAGCAAGAATGTAAAAAGAAATTGAATGAATGCATAAAGAACATGAAGAAGAAGGAGAATGGAGGAGAAAGAAGGAAAGGAAAAGCAAGAAAAGGTAAACAAGAATAGTGAAAAAGTAAAAGAGAAACTGAGATCCATCGAAGAAAAACAGAGATCACTGAGGAATGTAATTTCCTCGCACGCTTCTAGATCGAGTCATACGAATACAAGACTTCACACTTTGCTCCCCCTATTGGGTGACTTTTGTGTCTAAAACGCCATCTCCATGAACACGTTTTCCGCGAACCAGTTGGACGTGGGTTTCGCGCAACCCAGCTCCAAATGTTGCTCGCCAGGATCAAAGTGCAGGTGAAGTGTATTTTCGAATGCAAATTGCAATGTTTTCGTGTTCCGCTGAGAGTGCGGGTAACATCGTGAATACCAAGGGAGAATGGCAACGAGCGTTAACGAGAATCTCGCGATACGAAAATTCCTCCGTGCAGCAGCACGGAAATGTTTGTGATGGGAAAGATAAAACAATGTGTTCTGTTACTTTTCAACGTCTTGCACTGCTAATTTCGTGCTAGTTTAATCCTATTATATAACTTATTATAAAATGGAATCAAATGTAATTCTCTTGATGAATGTAAGTATATGTTTATTTAGTAACTACATATACTTGCAAATTTCACATATTCTAAAATTCAAGAACGATCTTGGGTTCACGAGCGTAAAGCACATCTTCCATTAACATAAAATAAATGATTTGACATTACAGCGGCTTTCTGGCCTTATTCTTTACTTGAAAATGTTTTCATACAAGTTTTTTTCCGCCCTAAAGTTGAATAGTGAATACCTCCCGAATTTCTCAACAATATTGTTGCGTTTATGTGCAGAATGTGTGTTTGATGCTGACCTCTCAACACTTCTTGTCGAGAAAGTAAATATCCTTAAGAACTCGACTAAATGCTATAAATTACACCGGGCTACAAAATAACTTTTTTAGGTGCCTAACATTTTAGAGCTGGTTCACGGTACTTTAGGACCGCTGATACCAAATATGCTAAATGCTTGGTTGCATCAGTTCTAGTTTTGAAGACAGTGAAAACAAGCATTGGTTGAGAAAAACTTGGCCTTTGAGGAAAGAAATAGTTGTAGGGGAAAACAATGTAATCAATTTCCCTTTAGTTGCTCGAAAGAAAATCATTCTCTCTCCTTAGCGTATCGAGTTAGGCTTGATGAATCAATTTGTACAGATTTCTTCACAATGTTGGTTCACAATATTTTGAAAATATCTAGTAAAATATTATCGAGACGCTCGAAGTCTGTTTTACTAAGAGTTTCAGAGCAAGACGAACCACTAGTTGCGCGACGTTTCTTAAGGTCTGAGCTCACTCAGCCAGCACGACTCGGCTCGGACAGTTCAAACCCTTGGTGGCACACGAACGGAATGGAACGGCAAAATGAGCAGTGTTGCTTTCAAATGAATTCAGTTGTCGCGTTTTCGCTGTTCCTTACTGTGCCGTGTGTTTTATTTGCTCTTTTATACTACTAAAGAAGCAAGAAGAATACTAGAAAAAGGACGGGATAATGGAAATTGCAGTGGATGACATCCTAATAAATGCAACTGAATATTCAAGCGATGATTTCAATTATTCAGAAGATGGCAATTAAGTACGTACACAAATACAAATCTCATTATTAAGCAATATTATAATTCACTAATTATTTTCTGGGATGGATTTCTGGTGCTTGGGATTAATTACTTGATTATTCGTTCTGATTCCTAGGGGCAATGTCCTGTTATATTAAGAGTGAAAGAGGCGCGAATAGTATTAATAATGTAACGGTTGGCAACACGCGTCTGTTATGAAGTAGGCCTTCGCTTCTTCGTCCCGCACCCTGTGCTACGAGACGTCAAGAAAAGTCGCACAACTGACTATACTTGGGTTTTCGTAACGTGGCGGATGACATTAGCTCATTTTTACACTTCCCGCCTTATAATAATATAATGTCATCGGCCACGTAAAGAAAACCCAAATATATCACTTCGGCTCTCCCGCCCCACGCCTATGTTACCGCACCACCTGCGCAAACATCAGAATAAGGGCGCAATTTTTATTTTCATGCCAGACGTAATTATGCCTTTCAAGGGATTCAAATACATAATTACAATTTTTTAATAGCTTCATAAGAAAAATTGCAATAACAAGATTTGATATATCACACAAAAACAAGAAACGAAGCTTATATTTTTCCAAATTTTTTCCAGGAAGAAACGAACTAATAATTGGAGTTATTACGTAGTTAATTTTTAAGGGGGTTTGTTAGTAAGGAGAATGTAGAAGGTCATCAGAATATCTAGATGTAATACGCAGAAAAAGATTTAATGATATATCAATAGTGTCAAGATAGAATGGAGATGATAGTTTAAGATTCCATGTTTTAATATATTCTTATACTATATTATAGATGTTTCTGTATATTCTTTATATATATATATATATATATATATATTTATATATATATATATATATAAACAACGCTTTTGAGCTATATATGCATGCAGTGACCGCCATCACATTGAGAAGAAAACAGATGCAATCTGTGAGTGTGCGTGAGATAAAAGTGCTATTTTACCATTTTTTTTTTGGTGTTGAAGAGTATTTGATAAAAAGAGTGTATCATGTAATGCTGTACAGGCATGGGAAGAAGTATCTACAATTCTAGAAATAGATTTGGGGTATTGTTTTGTCGTAGGTTTTTATTTCTCCAGAAAGCTTTTTCGGTCAACAAAACAACGCCTCAAATCTATTTCTATGATGCAAATGTCGTAAACTCTACGTCATTTGCTATCATCTACAATTGTTTACCTAAAGAGAAAAGTGATAAAAATATCATGATTGTACAAAGAGGAGAATAAGTACACCATAATTTTAATTCCAAGAATCGAAGAAAAAATAATATTTAACTTTTTAAAATATATTTTCTAAACAATGTTTTACTTGTATAATATTTTCTTCACTTTTAAAGCAAATGAGAAAATAATAGATTTTCTCATGAAATAGCATGCTATCAAAAAGATTACAAACTACTATGTTTGCAAAGTAGCCTTTCATTATTCTTCTTGGAATCAGTGAACACAACGGAGACTGCACTCACAGAAAACGCTGTATACACGTGTGTGTGTATTCTAGATGCACTTGTCTTTAAGCCATATTACCACTTCCTGAAAGAGAACAGTAAAACGCACCACTGCCAAGATGCGTTTCCTGAGAGGAGCTGCTAACGAGATACGAACGGCACCCAGTAATAGTAAGAGCGCGCATGGCGTTCCTTCCTTGTTTACATTCGAATTAGCAAAGAGATGTGCTTGTGTGCATCTCAACTCGAAGACAGGGGAACAACGACTTCCCATGAGGGTCTCGCTTTCACGCATCCACAGTCAACAACACATGAGCAACGCCAAATACAAGAAAATTTGAAACAACGGGACAGCAGCTTCGTTCACAAAATTACATTTATGGTTTACTAGTGCATTGCTGTGAGTTTACGGACCTGAAACAAATCACGTAACGGTATTGTTAATACCCTTGCAGGCCTTCTGATTCTTTATGCCCTTGAGCCTTTTGAATACTTTATGGCCCGCTCTAATACCAAAACAACACATTGGCAACCACATCTTTATGAATTCGATTTATTAGCAATGTTAATACATGAAGTTTGTATCTCTTCGGAAACATGCTAGAAACGCTGTATCTTTGTTCGAATTCAAATAAATGTTTCCAGTATTAGATAATCATGTGCAGTGACTACAAATATGACTTTGTTATGAAATTATTCGAGATAAAGTAATTACTTCCAGTGAATATTCTATTGTCTGATTCCGAAACAAGATCACCAGTTCGGCCATTAAAACAAATTATTAATTCACTCTATTAAAATATACAATGTTGTCAGTAGCTTCTAAAAATCAATTTTTAACACGCATTCACGTGGAAAGTATTCATTGTAAAATCATTGCAGGAGCCTTGGGAGCCACAGATGCTGAAATGAGCGAATATTATCTGAGCGGGAAAAGTATCCAAAGTATAGTACTTTATTGTCATGTAATAAATGTTTAACAGTACAGACTAACTTGGCTGAAATATATTGTTCATGATATATCCACAACTGAATGGAGGAATGGCCAGAGAGAACAGTAGCCTTTGCCGGATAAAATTGAAAAACAGTGTTAAGAAATTTTTGAGACAGTTGGCAGTGTAGTGCCTGTTAGTGCGTGTGTAAGGGGATACGAAAAGAAAAAGGTAGGAAAGATCGTGCGCGGTCCGTGGACCGTTTGTTAGGGAACTGCTCCGGCATTCGCCTGGTGTTGATTGGAGAAACCACGGAAAATTATCGATCAGAGTAGCCGGCTGCTAGAATTCTCCTCCACAGAGCGACTGAATCGACCTAGCTGACAAGTTAGTGTCGAAAATCCCGCCGGGACTTGAACCTAGGACCTCCTGGTCAGAGGCACTACCAGTGATATCAGCTGATGAAAAGGGTATTTGAGGAAATCCTGATGCACAAATGTTTCTGTACAATAATTAATAACAATGAATTTGCGACTGCTGAAATATGTGTGATTTAGAAATCAACCAATTTTGTAACTTAAATCAATATATCAAAATAAACAATGTTTTATCCTGCACAGCGCTGTATTGTAAGGCACTCTGTCTATAAGATCAGGGAATAAGCGAGAAGGAATAGCACAACGAAATGTTTTGAAGTGCGTGGAAATAACATCCCCTCTAAAACCAATATACGAATAAATTGTAATTTCACAAATTGTAATCCGCCCCTAGTGATGAAATCAACGATTTGTAAATATTTAAGCCCTGCTGACAGTATCTAATACCTCTACGAGATTCTACATGTCTCCACATGGTCTTTTTTTTCATCATAAACAGAAATTTGAGTATGAATTCCAAGGCCTACCAAGGGTACATTTGAACTTCAACATTTGCACACGACAGGGGTTCTCTCCTCTTTATTATCTTCGCTATCCCTTTCATTTATTCATTAATATTTTACATGAAGTTCCCATTATCTTTTTTGACTTGCATTCATATTTTTCTACTCCCTTCTTTTATTCACAATTTGTAATGTAATCACCAAGAGATAGAAATCTAATTCAAGCTCGTTGGTAATCACTATTTCTTTCTTATTTCAGAGTGAACCGTTGACCAATTTCATTTTAGCTTTTATTGATTGTCAAATAATATAAATTATAATTTATTTCTATAGTCTCCAAACGGAATATTGATTTTTTTTTTCATTTTATTTCACCACCGAGAGACCGACTGCATTACAACGTTGTACAGGTCATAGCTCAAAATGTGTCTTTTGAGTCATTTTCACTTTACATAACAGTGAAAATATATCCTTCAGATGTCTGAAAACAACACAGAGGTATTAAAACCATTTTTCCCTTTTCATTTATCTTAATTCAAACTTCATGCAATTGAAATCAGTTTCGGAATAAGTTTTTTCTACTCCTATTGTATGATTCTGTCATTTGATGGTTGCAACCCGTTGCATAATGATACTCATTACGATACAGATTTCATTATGATACAGGTTCTTGACCGATGACAGAGAAGTTTACAAACCAAGAATTCGCAATTTATCATTGAGAATCGTTCTAGTAAATCTTTCGTTCGATTGTGTACATTAAAATTACATTGAATATCGTATTATGCTTGTCGGTTTTAATTTCCTTTATTAGAAGTAATTTTTACATGGAATATTATTTAAAATAAATTGTATCGTAATTTCACTTGGATCCTGTTGGACTAGCCCAATAGTAAACGAAAGCCACCTGCGGTAGGGTAGGTAAGGAGCTAGGTGGCCTTGGCTGAATCCTGCATGTCAACTGCCACTAAACGATTCAATGTAAAAGTTTAACTTGCAAAAGTCACCATGAGTCGTAGAAATAGTACCGTATGAAACTGGATGTAAGGGGTATTAATTCACACCTGTGAAGTTTACAATAGTAGCTCTTCCTCGCTCGTATCGTAATATCACACTCGTGTAACAATACCTATCATTGCATCATCGTTTCATAATGGAATATTATTAAACAATGTTCAAATGTTGAAAACAACACATCGAAGTTTTTAGAAAGTGGATAAAACATAGTACGATATTCGCGACGTACTAATATTCTATTACGAGTACAATTCTCAAAAGGTTATTAAACTGTCCCTGACCGCCTCGTTTGATAATTACCCAATCTAATATTATAATCGAAGCCTTACGTTATTTATTTCCAAATAACCATTACACTTTTTTTGTTTATTATAGTCGCATCAACCTAAGGGTCTTAGCAACCTATGGTTCATAGCCTGACATATTTGGCAGTGAAGTGCATGCTTGTGCAAGTGTGTATAAAGGATGAGGATAAGGCAAGGAAGTGGAAGGAAAGATCGCGCCCGTTCCATAGCTGCCCGATTATTAGGGTTCTGCTTGGGCATTCAAAGAAACCACGGAAAACTACCGATCAGAGCATCCGCCCGCTGGAATTCTCCTCCAGACAGCGACTGGATTCGACCCTGCCGCCGTGGGCAATGGTCGGAGGCCCTGCAGGGGCGTCAGTTGATGCTGTGAGCCGCCTGTCCCCTCCGTGTGCCCACTGCCTCGCCCCTTCGCCCCCGGACGGGCGCCCCTCGTATTGATTTCTCGCGTGGGCGGGTGGGCAGACGCACGGATGAGCGCGGGGCGAAATGGATTTCAGGAGCACCGCACAGCGCCGCCCTTCCCATCCGCGCTCTCCCACTCACCCGGGCGGCTGAGCAGGATAAAAGCGAGATCCGGCGCCGACCTACCTCAACCAGGTATCTCCCACTACCAGGGCACCGCCCCATACGGGACAAGCTCGAAGCTGCCGACCGGTCTCCTGGTATCTGTGGTAGTGTAGTGCTTTTTAGTATTTGTTTGTGTGTGTGTGCAAGGGAAGAGAATAGGAGAAAGAAGAGGAAGGACAGATCGCGCGCGGTCCGTGGCCCGTTTGTTTGGGTACTGCTCTGACATTCGCCTGGCATTGATCGGAGAAACTACGGAAAACTACCGATCAGAGCAGCCGGCCGGTATTTTTCCGTGGTTACTCCGATCAATGCCAGGCGAATGTCAGAGCAGTACCCAAACAAACCGGCCACGGACTTCGCAATCTCCTTGCTAGGGGTATTGAGTTCTCGTCGGGGTGGGGGGAGGTGAAACCGCGCAATCCGAGGTGACGGTCTCGTGTTCCACCTCCTGGGATATAACATGGACTATGCTTACAAGACGAATGGCCATATCATTTCATGTGCTCGGAAACAAGAAAATAATCCATCAATCAGGCGACGTGTCCATGTGTTATTGGTAGGGCTCGGATTCTAATGTGTCATCTTTTCATTGGTGGATTCTAGACGTAGCTTTCTTCTAAATCAATGTTTATCACAACATATAGGTCTTAGAAATGTATGGTTACTAGAACGTTTTTTGTCATTTTTTCCTTCGCGTTGTTTTTGGCATCTTTACTATATTTTGATTTCTTCTCGTGTGTTTTCTTGGTGAATGTTTCATTAATTTGCAATGACAGACAAAAACAAAGTTTTTATTGTACGATCAGTTCAAGGCGAAATTCATTACTGCAGTAGACTCTGTTTTCTCTCAAACTCTCAAAATTAGACGGATCATTGGTAACGGATATTTCAAAACTGACGGTTGGAAGATCAGAACCAAGGATTATATTTCCTCCTAAAATATAGACTTTACATAAGTATAATTTTATATAAATAAATTTTATTTAAAATTGTAGAATTTATTGAATAAATTAACTTTTTCATACAAATATTTTAAAATTTAAAAAATATTAAAAATTTTACCTGTCATTTTCTACTTATTTTTAAGCCATTTTATAGGTTATTTTCAAAGAATTTTTAGGTCATCAGAATCCGATCCCTGGTCATTAGCGTCGTTAGAACGTGTTTTTAAAATAACGTCATCCTTAAGAAGGAACTTTTTATTTTTGTAAATGGCCGTTAAACATTTTCTGTTAGCACAAGTAGTTTACGTGGCTCCCCTTCACAATGCGCATTGCCTCTTGCAGCCCTTTCACGTGAACTATTTGCGATCTGGACGGTCGTGTGCTACGAAGCACAAATCCAAGATGAACGATGAGCAAGATCCACGGAAATTCTTAACCACATAAGCTTGGAGCCTGAAAGGTAAAAATAAGCACACGCATGAAACGCTTTTGCAGTGCAATAGGGTACCAATTTTTCTACATGTTCGCTCGTTTGCGCCGGAAAAAAGTTTTTTTTTAATTCACTTACTGCTTTTTTCGTTCCAACGTACAAGGCTTAACAGTTTCCATATATACGCTCTTTGTGGTGCCTGAAAGGCAAAACCGTTCGATGAAATCGCAATGTATACGACAGGTTCTCTGAATCCTATGTACCCTACAGAAAGAGGAGGCATGAAGACTGCTCAACGCACGTTTTCAATCCCAGGATTGAGATGTTTTTAATTTAAAAGATGTAAAAGAGCACTCCGTAAACCGAGGTCGCTTTGTGCCGCGCGGGTGACTTCGTGCGCCTTTTGGGAAACCGGCGCCGTGCATTATATTGTGTTCAGAGTTGGGCAAAACACTTTAAATGTAGTGTTTAAATATTAACCAAAATACTTTATAGATAAGTATTTAATACATACACAAAATACATTAGGACTTCATGTGTTAAATACATATGCAATTAAAATACTGAAAATATTCAAAATACGGATGTACATCTTTTATTGCAACAATATATTGTAATTGTTAATTAAATTCAATTAGTAATTAACAGTCATACAAATTTCTGAACAATAACTATTGTAATGTTTTGTAACAAAACGTTTAAACGTTTTCAAACATAGATGATTTTTAAAATATGTCTATCACAAAGAAATAAAATTGCCTTTTAAAACGACTAATTTTTCAAAAAAAACATCAGACAAACTCATACTAGGCGATTTTATAAAACGTCCAAAGGAAAATAGTCATTCAACTGGCGTGGATGAATATAAACTATCATTATGACGAATAAACGCTGATTTTTGTAGGATAATTGTCCTGCAGTTTTCATGGTTTAGATCAATCATTTAAAAATGAAGAGAATCCAAATTCAACAGCTGAAAGGAGCTTTTATTTTTGTTTCAATGAATGAACTATCTTCTTTATCAGTATTTAAAGTATTTAAGTATTTCGTTTTTTAAATAATCTACTTTATGTATTTAAATACATCTTTAAAATACATGCCCCAAAAAATTAAAACTAGTTTTTCAAATACAAACTGTATTTAAAATTCTATTTCAAATACAAGTCCTTAAATAATGCCCAACCCTAATTGTGTTCTGTCTATTAGAGGCGTTAGTGTATCCATAATACACCTACTAAGTGGTACTATTTATAATTTAGGAACTGTATACCCAATACTTAGTTCCCACATCTTTAGTATTTAGATTTGTATCATTTGACGTTGTTCTCATTTCACTCGGAAAATTAGTGGCGCAACACAGAGTATAGGAACGTAACGGAGAATAATGTAAGTGCACAGTTTTATATTCATTATTCTAGTGCTCTGGAATCTACTCTCAGACTTTCGTAGTATTTTACTTTCCCGTATACCTACTCATATAGTAGTATACGTTGTAATATATGTAGAATAGAGAAAGTTGGGAAGAGAATGTAGCAAGACCGAAAAGCTAGGCAATATAGAATGTAGTAAGATTGAAATTAGTACACGAAACTTTGTGCCATTCTATAGAAACTCTAGTTATCCTTAACAAATGAGCAGAAATATGAGCATGTTCTTCCTAAGTATATAATGATGAAAGCATCACTGGGAACATCTTTATAACAATTCTTCAACAAGGTCGCTTAAGTTGGCTTTGGAACTATCGTTAATGTCAGTACACAAAAAAATATTTTCCCTCCAGTTCCTTTGCATCAAACATTATCAACAAAAGCCCGAATTTTCGGAAGAGGTGAAGCACACAGAAGCTCAAAAACAATTTCCTCGTGGCTCTCGTAATGGCGAACAACAAGGAGGGAGAACCCCAACCGACGCCCGCGCTTCCAGAGGGCGATGAAGAATGTCGCAGGACGTCGAGAAGCACCCACAAATCCACCGAGCGCATATTAAGGCGTCTACTTCCGGGGTAATAGTACTCAAATTTTCTTTCAATTTTTCATTCATGTAAAGTTTTAGAAATAATGCTAATATAAACCTAACCCAACCAATTCAAAGGAAACGCCTATAGTGAACACCACCGTTCATTTCGATTGCCAGACACCGTACTCATTTCTATCTTTCGGAAAAGAAAAATATCATAATCAGTGATCATCATTTATTGAAGTTAAGAAGTAATTTGTTAGTCAAAAGTATTACCTCCCTTCAATTTCCTTTATTTTATAAGAATAGCAATTTCTACCAAACACCTCCAACTTCGCATGTTCACAAAGCGAATTACCTTCAGCGCCTCCTCCACCAAACACATCACATCCCTAGCCATCACCTCTCTTCCACACCCTCGTCACATCGCTGGTCACCGACACCAACACCCCCTCCGCAACCCCCATCACATCGCTGGCCATCGTCACCAGCGCCCCCTGCCGGCGTCATCACAGCGCTGGCCGTCGCCGCGTCATCTCCTACGCCACCCCATCACATCGCTGTCCATCGTCACCAGCGCCCCATCTGCCAGCGTCATCACATCGCTGGCCGTCTCCTGCGTCATCTCCTCCGCCACCCCATCACATCGCTGGCCATCGTCACCAGCGCCCCTCTGCCAGCGTCATCACATCGCTGGCCGTCTCCCCGTCATCTCCCTCCGCCACCTCCCATCACATGGCTGTCCATCGTCACCAGCGCCCCCCTGCCAGCGTCATCACATCGCTGGCCGTCTCCGCTCGTCATCTCCTCCGCAACCCCCATCACATCGCTGGCCATCGTCACCAGCGCCCCCTGCCGGCGTCATCACAGCGCTGGCCGTCGCCGCCGTCATCTCCCTCCGCCACCCCCATCACATCGCTGGCCATTGTCACAGCGCCCTCTGCCAGCGTGATCACATCGCTGGCCGTCTCCCGTCATCTCCTCCGCCACCCCCATCACATCGCTGGCCATTGTCACCAGCGCCCTCTGCCAGCGTGATCACATCGCTGGCCGTCTCCGCCGTCATCTCCTCCGCCACCCCATCACATCGCTGTCCATCGTCACCAGCGCCCCTCTGCCAGCGTCATCACATCGCTGGCCGCTCCGCCGTCATCTCCCCCCGCCACCCCCATCCATCGCTGTCCATCGTCACCAGCGCCCCTCTGCCAGCGTCATCACATCGCTGGCCGCTCCGCTCGTCATCTCCTCCGCCACCCCCATCACATCGCTGTCCATCGTTACCAGCGCCCCTCTGCCAGCGTCATCACATCGCTGGCCGTCTCCGCCGTCATCTCCTCCGCCACCCCATCACATCGCTGTCCATCGTCACCAGCGCCCCTCTGCCAGCGTCATCACATCGCTGGCCGTCTCCGCATCATCTCCTCCGCCACCCCATCACATCGCTGGCCATTGTCACCAGCGCCCTCTGCCAGCGTGATCACATCGCTGGCCGTCTCACCGTCATCTCCTCCGCCACCCCCATCACATCGCTGTCCATCGTCACCAGCGCCCCATCTGCCAGCGTCATCACATCGCTGGCCGTCTCCGCCGTCATCTCCCTCCGCCACCCCATCACATCGCTGTCCATCGTCACCAGCGCCCCTCTGCCAGCGTCATCCATCGCTGGCCGTCTCCGCCGTCATCTCCTCCGCCACCCCATCACATCGCTGGCCATGTCACCAGCCCCTCTGCCAGCGTGATCCATCGCTGGCCGTCTCCCGTCATCTCCTCCGCCACCCCATCACATCGCTGTCCATCGTCACCAGCGCCCTCTGCCAGCGTCATCACATCGCTGGCCGTCTCCGCTCATCTCCTCCGCCACCCCCATCACATCGCTGTCCATCGTCACCAGCGCCCCTCTGCCAGCGTGATCACATCGCTGGCCGTCTCCGCGTCATCTCCTCCGCCACCCCATCACATCGTTGGCCATTGTCACCAGCGCCCCTCTGCCAGCGTGATCACATCGCTGGCCGTCTCGCCGTCATCTCCTCCGCCACCCCATCACATCGCTGTCCATCGTCACCAGCGCCCTCTGCCAGCGTGCATCACATCGCTGGCCGTCTCCGCGTCATCTCCTCTCCGCCACCCATCACATCGCTGTCCATCGTCACTGCGCCTCCTCTGCCAGCGTCATCACATCGCTGGCCGTCTCCGCGTCATCTCCTCCGCCACCCCATCACATCGCTGTCCATCGTCACCAGCGCCCCCTCTGCCAGCGTGATCACATCGCTGGCCGTCTCCCGTCATCTCCTCCGCCACCCCATCACATCGCTGTCCATCGTCACCAGCGCCCCTCTGCCAGCGTCATCACATCGCTGGCCGTCTCCGCCGTCATCTCCTCCGCCACCCCATCACATGGCTGTCCATCGTCACCAGCGCCCTCTGCCAGCGTCATCACATCGCTGGCCGTCTCCCGTCATCTCCTCCGCCACCCCATCACATCGCTGTCCATCGTCACCAGCGCCCCTCTGCCAGCGTCATCACATCGCTGGCCGTCTCCGCGTCATCTCCTCCGCCACCCCATCACATCGCTGTCCATCGTCACCAGCGCCCTCTGCCAGCGTGATCACATCGCTGGCCGCTCCGCCGTCATCTCCTCCGCCACCCCATCACATCGCTGTCCATCGTCACAGCGCCCCTCTGCCAGCGTCATCACATCGCTGGCCGTCTCCGCCGTCATCTCCCTCCGCCACCCCATCACATGGCTGTCCATCGTCACAGCGCCCTCTGCCAGCGTCATCACATCGCTGGCCGTCTCCGCGTCATCTCCTCCGCCACCCCATCACATGGCTGTCCATCGTCACCAGCGCCCTCTGCCAGCGTCATCACATCGCTGGCCGTCTCCGTCATCCCTCCGCCACCTCCATCACATCGCTGGCCATTGTCACAGCGCCCCTCTGCCAGCGTGATCACATCGCTGGCCGTCTCCTGCGTCATCTCCCCCCGCCACCCCATCACATCGCTGTCCATCGTCACCAGCGCCCTCTGCCAGCGTCATCACATCGCTGGCCGTCTCCGCCGTCATCTCCCTCCGCCACCCCTCACATCGCTGTCCATCGTCACCAGCGCCCTCTACCAGCGTGATCACATCGCTGGCCGTCTCCGCGTCATCTCCTCCGCCACCCCATCACATCGTTGTCCATCGTCACCAGCGCCCTCTGCCAGCGTCATCACATCGCTGGCCGTCTCCGCGTCATCTCTCCGCCACCCCATCACATCGCTGGCCATTGTCACCAGCGCCCCTCTGCCAGCGTGATCCATCGCTGGCCGTCTCCGCGTCATCTCCTCCGCCACCCCATCACATCGCTGTCCATCGTCACCAGCGCCCTCTGCCAGCGTCATCACATCGCTGGCCGTCTCCCTGTCATCTCCTCCGCCACCCCATCACATCGCTGTCCATCGTCACCAGCGCCCTCTGCCAGCGTCATCACATCGCTGGCCGCCCCGTCATCTCCTCCGCCACCCCATCACATCGCTTGCCATCGTCACTAGTGCCCCTCCGCCACCCCCATCACCTAGCTTGCCATCTTCACTCAGTGCCCCTCCGCCACCCCCATCACATCGCTTGCCATCGTCACTAGTGCCCCTCCGCCACCCCATCACTTCGCTTGCCATCGTCACTAGTGCCCCTCCGCCACCCCATCACCTCGCTTGCCATCTTCACTAGTGCCCTCCGCCACCCCCATCACATCGCTTGCCATCGTCACTAGTGCCCCTCCGCACCCCCATCACATCGCTTGCCATCGTCACTAGTGCCCCTCCGCCACCCCTATCACATCGCTTGCCATCGTCACTAGTGCCCCTCCGCCACACCCATCACATCGCTTGCCATCGTCACTAGTGCCCCTCCGCCACCCCATCACATCGCTTGCCATCGTCTCTAGTGCCCTCCTCCGCCACCCCATCACCTCGCTTGCCATCGTCACTAGTGCCCCTCCGCCACCCCATCACCTCGCTTGCCATCTTCACTAGTGCCCTCCGTCACCCCATCACATCGCTTGCCATCGTCACTAGTGCCCCTCCGCCACCCACATCACATCGCTTGCCGTCGTCACTAGTGCCTCCTCCGCCACCCACATCACCTCGCTTGCCATCGTCACTAGTGCCCCTCCGCCACCCCATCACCTCGCTTGCCATTTCACTAGTGCCCCTCCGCCACCCCCATCACCTCGCTTGCCATCTTCACTAGTGCCCCCCCGCCCCCCATCACCTCGCTTGCCATCGTCACTAGTGCCCCTCCGCCACCCCATCACATCGCTTGCCATCGTCACTAGTGCCCCTCCGCCACCCCTATCACCTCGCTTGCCATCGTCACTAGTGCCCCTTCGCCACCCCATCACCTCGCTTGCCATCTTCACTAGTGCCCTCCGCCACCCCCATCACCTCGCTTGCCATCTTTACTAGTGACCCTCCGCCACCCCATCACATCGCTTGCCATCGTCACTAGTGCCCCTCCGCCACCCCATCACCTCGCTTGCCATCTTCACTAGTGCCCCTCCGCCACCCCATCACCTCGCTTGCCATCGTCACTAGTGCCCTCCGCCACCCCATCACCTCGCTTGCCATCTTCACTAGTGCCCCTCCGCCACCCCATCACCTCGCTTGCCATCTTCACTAGTGCCCCTCCGCACCCCCATCACCTCGCTTGCCATCTTACTAGTGCCCTCCGCCACCCCATCACCTCGCTTGCCATCTTCACTAGTGCCCTCCGCACCCCATTACCTCGCTTGCCATCTTCACTAGCGCCCTCCGCCACCACCATCACATCGCTTGCCATCGTCACTAGTGCCCCTCCGCCACCCCATCACATCGCTTGCCATCGTCACTAGTGCCCTCCGTCCACCCCCATCACATCGCTTGCCATCGTCACTAGTGCCCCTCTGCCACCCCATCACCTCGCTTGCCATCTTCACTAGTGCCACCTCCGTCACCCCATCACATCGCTTGCCATCGTCACTAGTGCCCTCCGCCACCCCATCACATCGCTTGCCATCGTCACTAGTGCCCCTCCGCCACCCCATCACATCGCTTGCCATCGTCACTCAGTGCCCCTCCGCCACCTCCATCACATCGCTTGCCATCGTCACTAGTGCCTCCTCCGCCACCCCATCACCTCGCTTGCCATCGTCACTAGTGCCCCTCCGCCACCCCATCACCTCGCTTGCCATCTTCACTAGTGCCCCCTCCGTCACCCCCATCACATCGCTTGCCATCGTCACTAGTGCCCCTCCGCCACCCACATTACATCGCTTGCCATCGTCACTAGTGCCCCTCCGCCACCCTCATCACCTCGCTTGCCATCTTCACTAGTGCCCTCCGCACCCCCATCACCTCGCTTGCCATTTTCACTAGTGCGCCCTCCGCCACCCCATCACCTCGCTTGCCATCTTCACTGGTGCCCCTCCGCCCCTCATCACCTCGCTTGCCATCGTCACTAGTGCCCCTCCGCCACCCCATCACATCGCTTGCCATCGTCACTAGTGCCCCTCCGCCACCCCCATCACATCGCTTGCCATCGTCACTAGTGCCCTTCCGCCACCCCATCACCTCGCTTGCCATCTTCACTCAGTGCCCCTCCGCCACCCCCCATCAGCTCGCTTGCCATCGTCACTAGTGCCCTCCGCCACCCCATCACCTCGCTTGCCATCTTCACTAGTGCCTCTCCGCCACCCCATCACCTCGCTTGCCATCTTCACTAGTGCCCTCCGCCACCCCCATCACATCGCTTGCCATCGTCACTAGTGCCCTCCGCCACCCCATCACCTCGCTTGCATCTTCACTAGTGCCCCTCCGCCACCCCCATTACCTCGCTTGCCATCTTCACTAGCGCCCTCCGCCACCACCATCACATCGCTTGCCATCGTCACTAGTGCCCCTCCGCCACCCCATCACATCGCTTGCCTTCGTCACTAGTGCCCCTCCGCTACCCCCATCACATCGCTTGCCATCGTCACTAGTGCCCTCCGCCACCCCATCACCTCGCTTGCCATCTTCACTAGTGCCCTCCGCCACCCCATCACCTCGCTTGCCATCTTTACTAGTGCCCCCCCCGCCACCCCATCACATCGCTTGCCATCGTCACTAGTGCCCTCCGCCACCCCATCACATCGCTTGCCATCGTCACTAGTGCCCTCCGCCACCCCCATCACATCGCTTGCCATCGTCACCAGCGCCTCCGCCACCTCCATCACATCGCTTGCCATCGTCATTAGTGCCCTCCGCCACCCCATCACATCGCTTGCCATCGTCACTAGTGCCTCCTCCGCCACCCCCATCACATCGCTTGCCATCGTCACTAGTGCCCCTCCGCCACCCCATCACTTCGCTTGCCATCGTCACTAGTGCCACCTCCGCCACCCCCATCACATCGCTTGCCATCGTCACCAGCGCCCTCCGCCACCTCCATCACATCGCTTGCCATCGCATGTGCCTCCTCCGCCACCCCATCACATCGCTTGCCATCGTCACTAGTGCCTCCTGCCGGCGTCATCACAGCGCTGGCCGTCGCCGCCAGCACCCCACCGCTACCGATTTGTGACTCTTCCAGCTGAAATTTAATGTTGAGATTTTTATTTGGGCAATGAAAATTGACATTCAAAGAAATTGTAACCAATAGAATAGCCTGGCTCGTCTATCGAACAAATGAAAAGGTGTTCATTTCAAGTATTGAAAAACGTTTTGTTAAAAATGTATGTTTTTTTACATAAATTGTTTCCATTAAACTTAAACGTTATTGTGGTCTGCTATTAGGTACACGAGAGCCAAAAACTTCTGAAAAGAAAAGTTCATTGAATAGAAAAGAATCATTTCAGAAAGTAAACGAAATACGTACAAGGGATGTAGTTCTTGGGATTGGTCAATTATAAACACTAAAACAATTAGTTTTCCAGCATTTCGGATTTTTTTAATTCCTTCATCAGGACTAGAGTACAAAAACAAAGATAAGGCATGAATACAAGTATCTAGAAAAATTTTACAATACACAAAAATATTTATCTAAATAAACAAAAAACAAAATAATATGAAATATACACACCTTATTAATATATTAGAAGGCCAAGCTTGATATCCAGCCTCCAAACCAACACCAAAATGGAGTTGATGTAGCATATGGGTCGATCCCGAGACACGTGAGAATGGGGCCCTGGCCCGAACGTAAATGAATAATTACATATTGGAAGGCAGGTTAACGGGGCTTTGTCATACGTAATTACGAACTATAGCTTAGTTGTTTGCCGACGTTTCGGAAAATTTATTCCCATCCTCAGGGCTTGCAATCAAAACATGAAAACATAATTAATTTATGTGTTGCATGCTCCTCCATCTCAAGCACCTCTCGAGGAGTGAGATACACAATCCTCCTCACCACACACCAACACACACCGTGATGAATATGATACTAGACATCATCACTAGTATGTCACGGAGTCTCAATTCAAATTTTGAACTTTGCCCTCTCCGACTCTTCCTTTCTGTGGGTCAAATCCACCCGCTTTCCCTTCCTCAGCGTGTGAGAGTTTTTACATTCTGCTTTGCGTCCGCTTCGTCTAGAAATTTCTCAGCGCTGCCAGCCGTTCAATGCCCTTTCAAAAATAACATCTCTGAATACACGATGAACTGCACGCCTTCACACAATCGCTGCTACGCGGAAGCTTCAAGCGAAAAGGAAAATACGATTTCTTGGCGCAGTGTTTACTTCCGGCGTGCGAAATAAATCGTCTTTTTTCCCGTCGGGATATATTCAGCACACAAAAGATCTGGAGTAATTTGTAATAACGTTCAAACTTCAAAAATTCAATGTTATTGTAAAGGAATATTGATAACAAATTCTTACAGAATGCTCTATTTTGATTGTCAAATGCTAAGGCGTATTTTTTGGGTTCACCGAACCAAGAATGGACAGAATAAAGAGATAGTGATACAATAATAGATGAACGTACACGGGAACTAGAATATTGATGGTTGAAGTCGTAGGCTTCCGACGACCACGACAAGATGGTCGAAACGTCGGCAAGACAGCCTTCGACGCGGCGTCACCTGAGCAGCCAAAATCATTTACAATATTGATGGTTGTCAGGACAAACTTCGTCTGAATGTGGTAATGCACAACACTTAGCGTAAATAGCATAGCGTAGCGTAAGCATAGCTTAGCGTAAATAGCATGGTAAGCCCAAATACTGCGGTAGGCGGTAATTGATCCTCCTGACAAATTATATTTTCTTCTTTCATACTGCTGCGCCAAGCACCGTACCTCTTTTCCGGGAATAAGAGCAAAATGAAGAAGAAAGTGAAAACGAACTTTTTTGTCAACCAGATCAATCAAATACAATGATGCCCGTAATATTTAAGAAAGTACTCTTCTGTGACTTTGAATTATATTTTCGTTTTTAGGAATGTTAACAGAACTTCTGTATTTGCGAATGATAATCTTAGTTTCACAAACGAAACAAGTAACACATATTATTATCGACGCAATTAATCAATATGTTTATAGTCATGGCTTTTTACTTTCTCTTATACATACATATTACCTAGTAATATATTTTAGTATAGAGAAAATTATGTAATGCTCCGGAAAATCGATTCCGAGATTTCAACAGAAATACACGTTTTGGGGTCCCCTGATACCCAAAAAGTGTTGTTTATTTTCTTTTTTTAAGTGTTTTTTTTTTTTCTTTCTGTGCGTCGTTTCGGAACGTCCGTCTGCCCCTCCGTCCATCCGACCGTCCGTCTATGAGCCGACCGTCCGTCTAGCACCTAACTATAAGTACGATTTGTTTCAAAATGTAGAAGCCCCCTATCGATCTGGCACGTCTTGAAGGTTTGCTATTTTGAAAAAAACATTCTTTAAATTTTGGTGGTCGTTACAAATTCTTGCGGCGTTTTTCTGCAACTACAGAATTGAAGATAGAAATTGCTCCTACAAATGAAATTGGTTTTCCAGAATTAGGTTTTTCATTAAGGTCATTTTTTTCAAAATTTTAGTTGTTTTAGCACAATATTGTTTGAAAAATAAGCATTATTAAAAAATATTAAAAACAATAATTTCTCAAAAACGGCTTCAAACTTATGCTTTACACGATTGGTAGGGACAGTGCTAAATATACTCCATGATGACATAAACGTAATTTTGCTCCTTACTTTTGTTTTTTTCGAAAATTCCAAAAACACAATATATTTCACTAGTCTCTCAGGCCGTTAATAATTACATTAGCGACGTCAGAAGAGTCATTTTAACAGAGAATTCAAACGTTTAAAGCTTTCTGTGAAAATAAGCACACATTTCCGCATTTTGAGAAACGCTCAAAAACCATTTTGTTCAAAACGACAATTTTTTTTTTTTTTACTTTTTGAATGGATAGAGCTAATTGCGCTATTTAAGATGACATAAAAAACGGATCAAAAATGTTTAATGAAAATTTCCATGTAGTTCGAGGTTTTATTCTTCTTTAATATTCTGAAAGTAATATTTCGGTTCCCTCATAAGAAAAAACAAAAAATTGAAAAACATTTTTGTAAAAAAATATTTTGAGTGGCGATAGAAGGCAGCTTTTTTGATTGACTGATTTTTTCGTGTTTCCGGGCGCGTCAACTGCTTCGGTCATTAGTCCCGTTAGTGTAGTACATGTTTCTTTCTCGGGAGATGGCGGTGATTTTCTCTCGCTGGA
The DNA here is from genome assembly GCA_964035755.1 of Teleogryllus oceanicus. Taxonomy (NCBI): domain Eukaryota; kingdom Metazoa; phylum Arthropoda; class Insecta; order Orthoptera; family Gryllidae; genus Teleogryllus; species Teleogryllus oceanicus. The sequence goes on from CAXIVR010000012.1 coordinate 68,675,345, forward strand.
TGGCGAGATCCGGCCCCGACCTACCGTCGGCTAGTGGGGTTTCCCACTAACCAGGACTCTCCCACCAGCGGGGCACTGCCCCAGCCGGGACAAGCTCTAAACTCCCGACCGGTCTCCCGGAATATGTGATAGTGTGGTGCATGTAAGTGTAAGTGTGTGTGTGTAAGAGGAGAGGATAGGACAAGGAAGAGGAAGGACAGATCGCGCGCAGTCCGTGGCCCGTTTGGTAGGGTACTGCTCCGGCATTTGCCTGGTGTTGATCGGAGAAACCACGGAAAACTACCAACAGAGCTCCTCCAGACATCGGCTAAATTCGATCTAGCTGAAAACTAGTGTCGAAAATCCTGCCGCCGTCAGGACTCGAACCTAGGACCTCCCGGTCAGACGCGCTGCAGTAGATGGCAGCTGGCAAAAGGATGAAGGGAGACCGAAAAGCTAGCTCAGACCAAAGACATTAGAAAACTAATTAGTACGAGAAAGCCTGTGCCCTTACGTAGCACCACTTGTTTCTTCTTGACATAATTTCCATTTCTAAGCATATTATTGTTAATTTATAGATTACTTGCAGTAGTAACAGATATTATAGATTTAGTTGGTTGGTTGGTAGGTGATTCCAGCGCGTCAACACCTTAGGACATTGGTCCCGTAAGTGTAGTGCATGATTATTTCTCGGGGGAAAAGCAGTGATCTTTCCCCGCTGGATGGCGAGATCCGGCTCCGACCTACCGTCGGCTAGCAGGGTTTCCCCCTAACCTGGTGTTCATCGGAGATACCATGGCAAACTACCGATCAGCGCAGCCGGCTGCTAGAATTCTTCTCCTGACAGCGATTGAATTCGACCTAGCTGAAAAGTTAGTGTCGAAAATCCTGCCGCTGTCAGGACTCGAAGGTCAGAGGCGCTGCACTGATATCAGCTAATGTACTGAGCTACCGCTCCCGGTATTACAGATATATAAATTTCATACCAATTTATGGATTATCCTTGATCATTTGTTTTTCCACGCGCAGAATCCATATGTTTTCACTGAAATTTGTCATGAGTCTCCGACACTGATAATCTAATAATTTCCACTACTCGATTGTACTGTATATAACATTATCAAATGCATCCTGCTAATAACAAAACTATTTCGATCAAGTTACCTCGTCTTTTCCTTTCGTTGGAAAATAAAAATTGTAAAACTAGTAAAAGGAATTAAAATTTCGAAAATGGTAATTCAATTAAATACATTAGTCAGCTTTACTTCCAGTGCCTTTTTTTATCTCAAATATTTCAACCAAGGCACATCCTTGGGATGTTTTCCAAATTGGCACAGGCTTGTTAGTGTTGTTTTTGTTTTGTTTTTTGTTTGTTTTTGTTTTTTTTTGTGAATAATTATGTATGTTTGACTGACAGATCACACCGTTAATGTTATGAAAAATATAACGACTTGAAATGACGATCTATGTAAAAGTGATTACTTACTAACTTGAAAATTATTTCGGTACTGAAGCCATACTTATTAAAATCTTTTAAAAAAATAGATAAAACTCACTCATAAGTAAGTTCAGTAAGTAAGTAAGTAAGTCACTCATAAGCTTGTTTTCTACACTTAGCAAACAGGTGCGACGAGCCAAACACACTCCCCATGTTTTTTAAAATAAAAAGGCAACATGATATTTATTAAATAGTTTGTTGATATTTATTTTTATATGCATCCAGTGGGAGCGAAGTCAATGTATTCAGATTGTCAGGTCGAGGAGTAAATAAAGAAGCCCGGAGAGGACGAACTTTCAAAACAAAATGGGGGACATAAGGGAAAAGGTAGGAAACTCCCTTGCCATATGAGGCAGACAAATAATTTTTTTTCAGATGTCAGTGCGCTCTAGCGGCAGCAGTCCACATTAATCTGTTGATGGAAGTTGAAGTGTGAATTTCAAAAACCAGATTTTCTCAAAAACCGCTCCAATGTTTTCTTTAAACTTTCGGTAGGGTAGTGCTAAATGCACTCTTTAAGATTACACAAACGCCACATTCCTTTATTCCTTTGTTTCTTCAAAAAATACAAATTTTAATTTTGTTGACTTGTCTCTCGCGTCGTTAATATTTACATTAGTGACAATTTGTTCACTTTATTGTATTTACGAGTGCATATGCTTTAATCCATGTACGAGTACATATGTTTCTCCAAAACTCAACAGCTTTCTGTTCAAATGAACTCAAATTTCGCATTTTCAGAAAAGCTCAAAAGCAATTTTCCAAAAAATGCCCCTTCAATTTTTTGAACGTCTAGTGCTAATTGCACTGTTTAATATGACATAAAATTCATTTTTGTATATTCTTCTTTTTTCAAAAATTACAAAATGTATATACACACACACATCAAAAATGTATTTTTAAAATGTCCAAACGATTTGTGCTATTGCATTCGGGAGTGCCTCAAATGACTTTAAATGAAGTTTTTTCGAAAACTCAACAAGTTTCTGTGAAAAAGAGCTTAAAATTTCGCATTTACAGTAACGCTTAAACGCCGTTTTCATAAAAACGGCTCCAATTTTTTCAATGAAAATTACTATTTAGAACGAGGTATTTCTCTTCTTCGAGATTATTAAATTAATATTTCAGGATATATTGTAACCGCTTGTCATCGGTTACACTCATGACAAAAGAAATATTGAAGTGACAATACCGACATCTTGCCCTACGAATAGTTCCTAGAGTAGCGAAGAGATGGCGTTACCTAGAAACAAATTTCTGAACGTACTTTCGCCCTAGCCAATCAGAACTTTTGTAGAAATGCGAATGTGGCATGAGGCTTGACTCGGACGAGATTGTCTTTCTTTCCGGATCGAGACGCTGAAGTGAGTAGATGGGTACTATTCCACCACACAACCGACGAGGGACACGTGGAAAATACCAGAAATGAAGCTTTATTAAAAGCTTTTTCAGTTTTCAGTTTTTTCAGTTTTTTCAGTTTTTTCAGTTTTAGTTTTGAGCAGTTACTTATTCTACTTTTATTTTATTTCATTTTTATTTATGGGATTTCATTTCGAAAATTCTATTGGGGAATTTTGATAGTTCCGAAAAGCATAGTTTATTCAACAACTGGCTCAACTTTCACTAAAACTAAGTTATAATTTGGAGTTTTGGACTCGCATTCTAACGCGACCATCACCTTCGTGTATGCTGTGATTTAACTGGGCTGTACAACGAGGAGAAGGCGTACGGAAATACCCCGATTCCATCGCGGTAGGCAGCGCACAAACGTCGCAGGGACAACGACGACCTTGGGGCGTGAACGTCGCTCGACAGCCGTCTACGCAGCGCGGGATCAGCTTGGAAAATTTGCCTGTCGTGAGTCACAGAAAAGCAGAAAGAATATTTACTAAATTGCAGCTTGGAAAACTTTCAAGATAGAAGTATGATTGCACAAATTAAAATTGCAGTCGTAAGAGAAATCAGATCTAAATAATTTTTATGTTTATTGATAAAAGTCGTCCTTGTGTATAATTCTTTATCTAAATTCATACATAATTGACTTGATGTTATTTGAAATCATTTAAGAGGAATTGTCTATGTAAAAAAGGTTTTGAACATGAATGAAAGCTGTTAAATCGTTTCTGGTAAAACGTTATTTCATGAACAGTCAAGAGACTTTGTAAAACAGAATTTTGCACTGCGAGGTCACGCAGAAGCTGAATATTAAGTGTAAATATTGAGTGTAGTATTATTTAAGATTGAAAAGGTATTAGTGAATTTTGGTATATTGTTTGTATGTATTTTTTTACAGGATGGTTATTTAAATTATGAATTGTGGGTTTCATTAAGAGATAATTTGTTTTGAGAAGTGTACATATGTATTTACTGTTTGTTTCTGTGTAAATGTAGATCAGAGTCACTATTATTTTACAGAAAACTGCAGTTTAGGTAGGGAGTTAGCTACCATTGTGTAATCAAAGGAAAAGTAATCACGTAGGAGAATATGTGAATGTGAGTGTACGAAGGATCATATTGGAAAGAATATATGTTACTAGTTCTTTAAAACTGTGAAATTGTGTTTGTTTGTTAAATGAATATTAGTTAGCAAAGACGAACCCACCACCGATAGGGAATTATCCATAATTTGAGGTATTCCAGGTTTGTGTGACGGTGTAATCACACGTCACAAAACAAGTAAATAACTGAAACTTGAGTACAGAAGTTTAGTATTAGGGTGTGAAGCATCAGTAGTAGTAGTTCTATTGTAAATCTGAATTTTCATTACGACTGGTTAAAAATGGCAGATAAATTTGATAGAGCTAGGAATCTTGAACAGATCTCGTCAGGTAGTGAGGAGGAAAGCGAAACTGTGGTTCAAACAACAGAACAACCTAAGGGAGACTCTGAAGTACAGTTAGGAGAGGACGGTAATTTGCATTTAACGCCGAAACCTTCTCCGACGGAATCAACATATACTTCAAGAGATGATGTTCCGACGGAAGCAGATATTCTTAGAGCTAATGACATGATGGCTAGGCTCATGGCACAGTTCATGACTCAAATCGAACACAAATTTGATTTAGTTAACGCCCAATCAAGTCAACAAAATGAACAACTTGCCACGCAATTAGCTGAACAAAACGAGCAAATTACAAAGAAACTAGAAGAACAGGAGGCGCGTATAGTTGAACAAAATGAGCAGATTACCAAGAAACTAGAAGAACAGGAGGCGCGTACAGTTGAGCAAAACGAGCAAATTACAAAACAAAACGAGCAGATTACCAAGAAACTAGAAGAACAGGAGGCGCGGACAGTTGAACAAATTACAGCTAAAATTGAAGAACAAAACGAACGAATGTCAGCTAAGTTAGCGGAACAGGACGAGAAACTAACTCAACTTTCTAGAGATCTTATCGAACGGACTGAGGCATTAGAATTAAAATTTACGCGGTCATCTGAACAGTTAAAAGCCGAAATTAAGGAGGACCTTGATGTTCAAATTCAACAGATTACTTCAATTTTAATCTTAAGACAGATTTAATTGAAACTAAGGTTACCCAAGTTGAGAATAAAATAGACAAGACGGTCGAAGAGCAAAACAAGACCATCCAAATTATTTCAAATAAGCAAGTAACCATTAGCCACGATGTGACACAGATTAAATCGTGCGTACGAGAAAATAGTGAGAAAATCCAAATTTTAAACCAGACAAAACAAGAAGTAGAAGGGAAAGGTGCAGATATAAAGGAGAGAATAGAAAATTTTACCATCTTCTTCTGTTTTGCATCATTCGAGCACCATTACTATTCCTCCTGGTTTAACGTTTAGTGCGCTAGGAAAAGAAAATCCGTGCATGTTCATAAAGGCAGTAGAAAATTTCTTTATGTTATACAATTTCCTGAAAGCAAGAAAGTCAGAATTATCTACCAAATGTTACAATCTAGTGCGAAATTGTGAGGCTGATACATTAGATCCGTTACTAGCTACGTTTCAAGAATTTAAGGAAAATTCTTCAATCGCTATTGGAATTATGAGACCCAAATTAACTTTAGGTTAAATTTGATGTATAGTACCTGGCGAAAGGGGACGGTTAGCATGCAAGATTATGCAACGGAGAAGTTAGCAGGTCTTAGTTTATGCACGCCACTCATTTCAGAGAATGAAATAGTATGTTTATTGATCAGACATTTCCCGGTAGGCATACAAAATTTGTTGAAGAGTCAATTACTGATGTCTTCGGAAAACTGATTTGCCAACTTGATTGTACGATGCATCATATGAAATGACGGAAAATTTAAAGCGAAGTCATCACCACTTAAGCTATTGTAGTTACCGCGCAAGAGGGACACGGTAACGGCAATAATAGTAAGCAAAAGGTGAAGAGACAAGGCTACAACAGAGAGGAAGAGAATATTTCAACCCGACCGAAGCAGAGTAAAAATTCAGCGGAAACGGCAAGTCAACCAACCAAAGTTTTATCTCAACTACGACTAATTCAAACAATGGCAGATATGAGTATGGACCATCGACGTCACGTGATTCTAACCCATTGATCACGGAATTAAACTAGTAAGGTTTGTCTCGAATGGTCGCCCCGAAACAAACCATTCTTCCATTGATGTCGAAGAGGTGACTTTCAGGTCCATGGCAGTTATACATTCCGCTTTGGAAACGCAAAAAGATTTATTTGCAAATGTAAAGATTACGAAACGCAAATGCCCATTGATAGAAGTAGAATGCGAAGGGAAAAGATCCAGCATTAGTCGACACGGGATGCACTTGCTCGGTAATAGTGGAAAGTTTGTTAGATGAACTTTCAGGGAGGGCAGAGGCAATACCGCAATTCCCTATGCGGAAGTCGTATCTGATGGGAGCGAATAAGAAGAAGTCGCGGCCTATCTACCGACAAGTACTATTGCAGCTGACAATAGGAAAGAAGGTATACGAGACTGTCTGTATAGTAGCGAAGGAGTTATTGTACCAACTGATCCTGGGAGTGGACTTTCTCTATAACCACAAAGTAATCATTGACATGGCGAGAAATTGTTTGCAAATTCCAAGGAACGGCATAATTCACTATCATCCATTTGATGAAGATGAACATCTAATATACCATGCGAACTGTATCAAGGTCAACAACCTTCCCACTTTGTTAGAAAATGTTGTAAGAAATAATGATAACTTAAACCGACAACAACAGGAAGAACTGTTAAAATTGTTAATAAGATATCAACAAGTTTTTGAAAAATGTGAAGAGCCCATTAAAGATTTTGAATTTCATATTGAGCTAACTGATGTACGGCAATATGTATCGCATTGTATGAAGGACCATACAGGATATCGAGAGTTCGACTCCGAATGTTGCGGAACTAGTGAATGACAATGGACGCAGCATCGGAAGATTTAATTTTTATAATTTAAAGCCATTTCAAGAATAAAGTAAAGAAGACTTAAGCAGCATAGAATGCAAGGGGTATGAGAAATCAACAATCCTGTAAGAAGATTTTTTCGAAATTTCTATTGCGAGAAAAATCTTTTTTAAGGGAGGGGCTTATGTAACCGCTTGTCATCGGTTACACTCATGACAAAAGAAATATTGAAGTGACAATACCCGACATCTTGCCCTACAAATAGTTCCTAGAGTAGCGAAGAGATGGCGTTACCTAGAAACAAATTTCTGAACGTACTTTCGCCCTAGCCAATCAGAACTTTTGTAGAAATGCGAATGTGGCATGAGGCTTGACTCGGACGAGATTGTCTTTCTTTCCGGATCGAGACGCTGAAGTGAGTAGATGGGTACTATTCCACCACACAACCGACGAGGGACAGTGGAAAATACAGAAATGAAGCTTTATTAAAGCTTTTTTCAGTTTTTCAGTTTTTTTCAGTTTTTCAGTTTTAGTTTTGAGCAGTTACTTATTCTACTTTTATTTTATTTCATTTTTATTTATGGATTTCATTTCGAAAATTCTATTGAGAATTTTGATAGTTCCGAAAAGCATAGTTTATTCAACAACTGGCTCAACTTTCACTAAAACTAAGTTATAATTTGGAGTTTTGGACTCGCATTCTAACGCGACCATCACCTTCGTGTATGCTGTGATTTAACTGGGCTGTACAACGAGGAGAAGGCGTACGGAAATACTCCGATTCCATCGCGGTAGGCAGCGCACAAACGTCGCAGGGACAACGACGACCTTGGGGCGTGAACGTCGCTCGACAGCCGTCTACGCAGCGCGGGATCAGCTTGGAAAATTTGCCTGTCGAGTCACAGAAAAGCAGAAAGAATATTTACTAAATTGCAGCTTGGAAAACTTTCAAGATAGAAGTATGATTGCACAAATTAAAACGTTGTAATATGAGCTTCCTCAGTAACAGACATTGATCGAACAAGTTTTACTAAATATTAGTCTTGATAACCAGTAAATTTATTTTGCAGTCGTAAGAGAAATCAGATCTAAATAATTTTTATGTTTATTGATAAAGTCGTCCTTGTGTATAATTCTTTATCTAAATTCATACATAATTGACTTGATGTTATTTGAAATCATTTAAGAGGAATTGTCTATGTAAAAAAAGGTTTTGAACATGAATGAAAGCTGTTAAATCGTTTCTGGTAAAACGTTATTTCATGAACAGTCAAGAGACTTTGTAAAACAGAATTTTGCACTGCGAGGTCACGCAGAAGCTGAATATTAAGTGTAAATATTGAGTGTAGTATTATTTAAGATTGAAAAGGTATTAGTGAATTTTGGTATATTGTTTGTATGTATTTTTTACAGGATGGTTATTTAAATTATGAATTGTGGTTTCATTAAGAGATAATTTGTTTTGAGAAGTGTACATATGTATTTACTGTTTGTTTCGTGTAAATGTAGATCAGAGTCACTATTATTTTACAGAAACTGCAGTTTAGGTAGGAGTTAGCTACCATTGTGTAATCAAAAGGAAAAGTAATCACGTAGGAGAATATGTGAATGGAGTGTACGAAGGATCATATTGGAAAGAATATATGTTACTAGTTCTTTAAAACTGTGAAATTGTGTTTGTTTGTTAAATGAATATTAGTTAGCAAAGACGAACCCACCACCGATAGGGAATTATCCATAATTTGAGGTATTCCAGGTTTGTGTGACGTGTAATCACAGTCACAAAACAAGTAAATAACAGATTTACTTCTGTAATTCGGCGTACTACGAAATAGTTAGGTAGATACGTGACGGTTACAATATATATATATATATATATATATATATATATATATATATATATATATATGAGGCGCGGAAAGGCTTTAAAAGGTGAGTTCGTTCTCTTTTGACTACTGACGTCAACATCGGGGCGTTGCATTCCTATAGGATGTGACGCATGGTGGGTAATAGTGCAAATTTTTGTTAAGACAAACTTGGAAAACAGGAGAGAAGATGACTAGCATGAAAATTATAATTGTTATTTTCAGAATTCTAATAATATTAATTTCAATAATGTAGATATCATTTTAATTGTCAATTGAATTGCAAAACCTTGGGCGACGCTATTAGAACAGGGAAGAAGCCGTAGATTTTTAGAATATTAGAAAGTTATAACGAGGGGCCCAGCCGAGCCGCAGTATAAGGAAGTTTTGTGTACGCGTAACAAATTTAATAGTTATTCGACGAACCACGAATATATTGGCAAACTTGCTGTTGGCAATTTTGTTAGGTCTTGACATCGAGACACATCACCTTAAGCAGGGCGACAGCATATCATACATCATATGATGCAGCATATCAACATCAACGCGGCGACGGAAAGAAAAGACATGTTGAACATGGGAAATTCTTCATCCGGAATTCAACCGAGTTGTTTTCGATTGCGCGAGAAGGTTTTACATAAGCCACGAACATTTAAATTGATTGTTCAGTAAAGAAAATTATTAAAGCTATATTCGTATAATGAGCTCATTAAGAAATGTTAATCTTTAATTCATGAATCAATATTTTGTTTCATATTTGAAACAAAAGGGGATAATTTAGAGTTAATTGCCTTCAACTAATTTTATTTTATTTTATTTTATTTTACGTCAAAAAACAGTTAAAAACTGCGTATGACGTGCTATGGGGAAAAGTGAATTGTGTGCACATTTTCAAAATTCTGTGATTCCTACACTAAGTCATATACTACTTAAATTTTGAATTTTGAAAGGGAGAAAAAAAACTCCCATGTAATAAAATCTATTTTCAAGGATAAACAAGCAATAAATTTTGAATTTTGAAAGGAGAAAAAACAATCAAAAAACTTCCATGTAATAAAATCTATTTTCAAGAGATCAATAAGCAATAAATTTTGCTCTTATTACTTCCTGCCGCGACAACATGGAAACGATAATTTAATAATTGTATTTCCCACTGAATTCTAGAAGACGTGCACAGAAAATGAAGTTACATTTATGTCCAGAAGCAAAACAAGGGGCCATCTCAGCATTTGCTCAATGGATCAGGGAAACTAGACGAAAAACCTGATCGAGATGGGGGTCATTGACCCGGAAGCTGTAGTACAATAGTTGTTACAGGTTGTTTATACTCATTTATACAGTCCAAATGGTAAATAATGCATTATGTATCATTGTTAAAATTAATGTTACTTTTCTTGTGATGCTCAGTATAGTCTCTAATTGTATAGAAACAGTATGAGCGAAACGATTTAAATCGAATTTAATCGTTTAATGTCATCTGGCAAAGTGTTGTAAAATAATGTACATGTATTGTATGTGAATTTTTGTAATAAGCTGTTGATACTGTCACCGGATGAATATGATTTCTACGTCGAGTGTTATAGTAATAAACTGCGGTATTTTCTGAAAAATATTCCCGCCATTCCAGTCATTTTTACAAAACCACTGATTCGTAAATAAGAAGACACGGTAATGGTAGAATTCCTAGATTAATGAAGAGAAGCTTACATGAATCACGTGGGTGGATTTGGTTATTATTCGTACAATTCGTTTTGTAATCTAAAAGTCTGGGAGCGATAAGATGTATTTCCCAGAATATTATGCCATATCTCAGACGGGAATGAACATTCGCGAAGTATACACAACGAGCAGTATGAAGGCTGACTGAATTTGCAAGAATTCTGAACGCGTAGCATAATGAACTTAATTTTGTGTTCAATTCATTTAAATGGACGTTCCATTTAAGGTTTGACTGAATTGAGATACCTAAAAATTTTGTTGCCTTACCATAAGTCAATGGTACACTGTTCATTTTCAATGGAGCACAGAATTGTTTCTTTGAAATGGAAAACTGCATTAAAACCGTTTTCTTTCGTTTACTATTAATTTGTTATTTCGGAACCAATTTGAAACATCTGATATTGTACTATTTACGGTTTCTTTATTGCAAAGGATGTTCGTATCATCCGCAAAGAGAACCGTTCTTCCGTTTCGAATCGTCGAGGGCATATCGTTTACGTAAAGTAGGAACAGAATAGGGCCTAAAATCGATCCTTGAGGAACTCCACATGCAACGGGCAAAGAGTCGTAAAGGTGCGTACGTAATGTTCCATCATTCCAGTAAGGTATTTCAACTCTCTGAGATCGTTGTTTAAGGTACGAACATAACCAATCTAGAGCAATACCACGAATTCCATATGAAGGTAATTTGGAAAGTAAAATGTCATGATCAATGACGTCAAAAGCTTTGAGAGATCTAAAATAATCCAATAGGTGCCTCGTTTTGATCCAATGATGAGGCGACATCTTTAAGAAAAGAAAATATAGCTGTTTCCGTTAATTTTGATTTTCTAAATCCATGTTGGCAATCTGAAAGCGCGTTGTGTTTAGTGAGAAAGGTTTCCATTCGTACGTAAAAAGTCTCTCAATATTTTTGAAAAACTAATAGAAGAGAAATGGGTCGATAATTTTAATTTCATCTTTGTTGCCTTTTTGAAAAGCGGCTTAATTTTGGCTGTTTTAAAAATATCTGAAACGTTCCAGTGCATAAAGATGCATTAAATATGAGTTAACGGGTGTATAATAGCATACGCACAAGTCTTTAACAAAGAATCCGGGAATTCATCTAAACCGGGCGAATATTTATTTTTAGTTTACCGATTATTTTGAGAATTTCATAGGAAGAAGTTTCGGAAAAGAACATTGTGTCTACAATTTTGGGTGAACTGTCTGTTTTAGTGAGATCGGCAGCAATTCTCGAAGAGTATTGGTTAAAGAGATTAGCCACTGTTGCCGGATCGTTCACATTTATATTGTTATATTTTAAAACAACTAAAGAATTAAACTATCAGAACTTCCAGAAATCACTGGTCTGCACAGACAGCCCGTCTGCATGCGACAAGGTAAGATATAGTACATCGTATGTTCATGTCCACGAGTAAGAAAATCTTAAAGCTGATGCTAATGAAATATTTGATTATAACAAAAGGATGTGAGCAGATCAGGGCAACATAGTCACATGAATATAAATATTAACAATGATAGAAAAGGTCAATTATATGGAAATATCAGATTAACTAAATAAGTAATATATCAGGTATAAGTTATAAGATTCATTACAAATGGCGTTCCAAATATGGAACCGATTAAGTTAAATATAGTTAAAGATATTTCTCAGGATCTTTTTAAGTGGCATAATACTGAAGTATTAAGATTCATTTCAAATGGCGTGCCCATGTAGGTAGGTGAACTAATTAAACAAGACAGTTACACAGACAGACAATAGTCAGTTGTCAAGTACGTTTCACAGGTAATAACATATCACACGTTATACTCTTTGATTAGAGAGAAACAGTATTTCATTTTTGTCTCCCTAAGATAAGAATAAATTGGTGGCTAACGCAATGCGCTATCTCCTTTAAAACAGCTCTAGACGGCTCTCGCAGCTTTAGGTTCTCGCTGGGACGAATGGAAAATCCTGGTGGGACCTCATGTTCCTCCCAACCCCGAAAAATATACATGATGTACACAAAGCTTTGATGGACTAAGAATGAATCTCGCGTTGGCTGTTGGACTACACGCTAACATTTAACAGAACTGTGCTTCTCCTCGGAAAATGTTCAACAAAGCAAAGGGACGCATTTCATGTATAACGTAAATATTGTGATGTTAGTCTCTCACAACTCACAAACCAATATTATTTAAGAAAATCACGTCAACAATAGAAAAAGTGCATTCTTTAAAGAGGAAGTAGGAAACGGGGATAAGGGAAGTGAAGTGGGAAGAAGGAACGAAGTACAACTGAACTTAGAATCAGTCATGATAATGTATGAGAATATCCATTTCATACTGATTTTTTAAATAGTTGTTTCATTGACACTATCTTCAATAAACGTATTGGGTTTTATCGTCTTTTTTAATTCTTGAGATGATAACGGGATTTTAGATGAATACCAACATTTAAAGTCTGTGTACTACAGTATTTGCTACAAAATGATTATAGTATCTCCGTATTTACCAGTAAAACTTCTTTAGTCACTCTTAGTCATTTTAGACAACTCACATTCTTAAAATTGACACAATTAAAATTATTAGTCTTGTGTAAACAAACCACCTTCATTATTTAATAATAAAACAAACATCTCATCGTAAAATATTGAGTTCTGTTATAACCATCCAATTACATTTACATAAAACCACGCATATGTCTTGAAAATATTAAGTATCCAGTTTTTCCGGGTTCAAATTGGTTGCAACTGTCAATATTCAGCATGCCTTGAAAAGGCGAAATAACTCACAAGGAACTGCAGACGCACCAATCCAGCGATTAAAAGCACCTCCCTGCTCCGCTTCGCCAATATCGTTCGATTTCTGTCGATTGGAATTCCCGGAAGCCCGCCGCGCCCTTAATGCAGGTTCCATCACACAGAGCGAGGCGAGGGCGCAACGCAACGAAGGAGCGGGGGAGGGGCGGGGCGATGAAAAGGGAGGTCGAAGACGTAAGGAGAGGCGCAGGATGGGGCTGGCGTCGAAAGGGGGGGCGGGGGAGGGCGGGGCGATGGAAAGAAGGCGGGAGCTCCGGGCGCCTGGCAAGGAGCTGGCGATCGATGCGCGCTCCTTTATTGGCGACGGCGACGCCCAGAGCAAAAGCACTTCCGAAGGCGTCGGCACGGCCCCACGTACAGAGAAGGAATGCCACAGGAAGCGGTTTATTGGTTCTTGGCGATTCAACTATGGTCATTAGTTCCGTCAGTGTAGTGCATGTTTTTGCTCGGGATGTGGCGGTGGTCTTCCCACGCTAGATGGCCATCCCCGGAGCCGACTTGCCGTCGGCGAACGGGGTTTTCCCCGACCAGGTATCTCCCACCAGCAGAGCACCACCCTAGCCGGGACAAGCACTAAGTCCCCGACCGGTCTCCCGTCACGTGTGGTTGTGTAGTGCATGTTAGTGTGAGTGTAAGGGGTGTGGATACGACAAGGAAGAGGAAGGAAAGATCGTGCGCGGTTCGTGGCCCGTTTGTTAGGGTACTGCCCCGGCATTCGCCTGGTGTTGATGGGAGAAACCACGGAAAACTACCGATCAGAGCAGCCGGCCGCTAGAATTCTCCTCCAGACAGCGACTGAATTCGACCTAGCTGAAAAGCTAGTGTCGAAAGTCCTGCCACCGACGGGACTCGAACCTAGGACCTCCCGGTCAGAGGCGCTGCAGTGACATCAGATGATGCACTGAGCCACCGCTCCCGGTGCTATCGGATTGTTGTACCTACGTTGGCACGTTCAAACCCGATTGAAACCGTGAATTTTTAAGGGAGAAACATTCCTTCCTACGCCTTCCTTCAGAGTGGAAGTGAAGCCTGCTTTCCCATGTTGTAGATTTTGAAAGATCATCATCCTGCATCTGAAAGATCCTCAAGCCTAAAACAAGATTCTGGACTAAATTCCAATCGTCTGTTTCATCGCTCGCATGATTTCCTTGCTGGGTGGCCAAAGGGCGAAATGGGCAGGCGGAAGAGCAGGCCTAATGGCCTGAGTCCGGTCTTGTAACATAAAGTATAAATAAATGAATGAAAGAAAATGAAATACTCGTATTAATTTCAGTCATTCATGTAAGTTAAAAAATAATAAAAGTAACTCAGAATCGAAAATGCAGATTGGGCATTTTGAAATATGTTACAAAAATATAATCAAAAAATATTTTAAATTACACATTTATGTTTGTATTGTATTAATCAATTGAATGTTGTTTTTTTAGTGCAAAGATCATAGTTCATTTTCATATTTTCATAATTGGTTTGATTACTTACGTATTTCAATTTGATCTGGGGATCACTTAGTTTTGCTATGCTTATTGTATTATTGATCAATCGGGACCTGACCACATTATATTCTCGGGACCTACCACATTCAATCACTCACTCGCTCGCTAACTCGCTCACCTTTATACACATTCACCTCTCACAATTTTTTTTACTTTCGTACCCTCTCCCCCAATCACCTAAATAAAGTAAACACAATGACCTACTGTTCACTTCATTAAAGGTAACATTATTTGAATATGTTGTAGCCGCCAAAATGACGGTGTCCTTCGTTCTAGTTTTAAGTTAATTTATTACGCCTTGAGAATTCTTTGTAAGAAGAGAAAGTTATGCAATCGTGCTCTGGAAAACGGCGAATTTTCGCCAGAAAAACTCTAATAGCTGGGCTCTGGTAATGAAAAAGTAGATAAATCCTGTTGCCAAATTTATAAAAAAAACCTCCAACTCGTAGTTTAACCCAAATCCATGACTTTATATCAAACGAAGTTGGTATGTTCGCTGGATCGAACACCCTCAATTCCGCCCACTCCCACTCGCTCATCTCACTCACCCAAAGTCGCTCGACCTCGGATCAATGCGGCTATTGCCAGACGGAAGCCTTGATGGTGATTTACATGGTCTAGCCACGGCATATTTGAATAAAATAGCTGCGAGTTCCTTGTAAAGACCTCACGTGGTCAGGGACCATAAAGAGCCTCCAGACACAGGGGCTATTAGCGTTAATATTTCCCAGAAAGTCCGCTGCCCCGTGATAGGGAAAGTGCTTTTAAAAGCGCCTTAATACGAAAGTTGCGGCACACCCATGAGATCTTCGAACGAGCTCGCTCCGTCACGGGGCTGAACCTAGACCTTCCAGAAGCCCCTGTTCATTCGCGGCATCAGAGAGTGGTTCCTGGAACGGTTGGTAAGGTGCACGGCTCTATTTTAAGGGCATTATTGAAAAGTAATTTCAGGGCATTCGTGAAACGGACCAATCCACACTGACCACAATTTAAAAAATCGAACTTCGCGCTTAGAGGTTAGTCCCATCAAACCGTGCATAGATGCTCTTGGTTCATCATAATCCAACGTGATAGAAAAATTTCAACCTTATTTCTTTCTCATATATGACGGTGAAATTGGCGGTATCTGAACGTCGAAAACTACGCGAGATTGTGAAGCAAGTTTCCGTCAGTAAAAACTATGTTGTTGTTTTTTTTTTGCTTGGCTTTTTCTGTATTGTCAAATGGGTAATACATCTGGAGGTAAATTAAATATCTAATTAGTTTACGTTTATATATATTTTGACGAGCAAGGCATGTCTATTGTAACCTTTTCTACATATCTCGTTTTTTACATTTGAGGTCTATAACTTTTATAGCCTGAAATTTACCTTGTCTGAAAGCCACGTCTCTATCAGTATGCCAAATTGCAGCTACATATATTTTCCCCTTTTTGTTTTATCACTCTTTAACTACCGGCGTGCGTAACTGACCTGTCTCGATATGGCGTGTCACAGGGTCCAGCTGCATGTCGAAACATAGCAGTTTACCTTTGATGGCTATATCGGACGTTGAAAAATACGCAACAGACAGTCATTACAGAGTGACAAATAATGAATTATATGCGTTCATATATGGCATTAATTATTCGGTGTTTACTATTTTATTACGTAATAAAGACAATTAAATATTATTTTGAATTTTTAAATTTTGTCATCAAATTCGTATTCTAATCAGCAACTCTAAAAATCCTTAAATACAATTTCACGCGAATCCCTTCAATTTTTAACTATTGGATCCGTCATTTTAATTTTTAATTTTGACATCAAATTCATAGTCAGCAAATCCTAAAATATTTAAATACACAGTTCACAGGAATCTGCTTTGTTAATTTTTGATCCGCCATTTTGAATTTTCACATTTTGACATCAAATTCGTAATCAGCGACTCCCCAAACCATAATGTTATTCATTTTCGTAGAATTTTAATCATAGCTTCTAATTATGGCCAGGTTTTTGGCCAGTTGGCTTCAGTGAACGATCCCCACATTGGCAAATGGGCAATGGTGAAGTTCGATCAAACATGAAACACCGCAATCAACATTAATTGACGAATCGAAACGTGCATTTTCCTATGCGGCTGTATAAAACGGTCGGTAAATGTATCCAATGAAAATTAATGACCTGGATTGTTTCAAATTCTCTTATTTTACACATTCAGAAGGACGTATCCGAACAGTTGGGACATAGTCCATGGAGCTGTTTCAATGGAAACTAATTACTCAGGAATGGGCGTTGAGGGATTTGTTTTTATTTGCAGAAACACACAGTCAAAAACTGTATTCATAGTTATTTGTCTACTAACTCTGATAATTGTGTATCTCATTCGTTTCGGAATTGAATGAAGGCGCAATATTGAGTCTCTTCTTTTGACATGAAGATTAATATGGATCGCTTAATTTGCTACCATTGTCACATTTGAAACGAAAAATCGAATATTTTTTAACTATTACGTAAGAAATAAACAGATTCTCCTCCTGTTGGTATCTTTATCACGAGCTAAAGCCCATTTTATAAAACACTCATGAGTCACTAAGGTAACTTTATCAAAGTTTAAAAATATAATGTTTGATCCAGTGTCTGCGATTGCTTACAGCTCTACTTTCTAAAAGAATACGTAGTTTGCCGTTCACTGTATTTGATCTATTGATTTAGTTTTGATGGTATGGAAATTGGTGAAAACGCTGTCCCTTATGAATATTATATCTACAAAATGGATGCTGGTGTATATAAGAACGGTTAAATCAGAGACTGTGAGACCGATCTCAATGAAAGTTGGCATAACTCCGTGTTTTTTCATCCAGAAGATTTATATTTTTTTGTCACTCCACTAGATGACGCAGTAGAACAAAACAAAATATCCATATCAAATGCAACCCGCAATACTCTATGGCATTTTTTTAAAAATCTATATCGTTAAGTAACTCCTAAACTAAGCGTTTTAAGGCATTAGAATCTAAAATTTGGATATTCAATGCCTCAACAAACGTTTTTCACACCATAATCTACATGATGATATCTTCGTGTTCATTCTATTACATTTTTTCTGGTCCGACGCTTCTCGATATGTGAATGAGAGGTATAGAGAGAGGCAGAGACAGAGAGAGATAGACACACACAGACAGAGTCAGACATAGAGAGAGACGGACAGGAAAAGGGAGAGGGAAGGAGGGAGATGGGAGATGAAAAGCAGAACAACGTCTGCCAGGTTCTGCTAGTGTATGTGTATGACCGCTGTACCTTTTCACTATTCTCTAAAAACCCTACAGCGGGTCACTCAAGGAACCTTGTAAACTTGATCTGTGACTTTTTATGACAATGTCACACCAAAAATTAGGAATAGTTTCATATGTCCTAACTGTCCTTTAGTAATGGGTTCGTCTTTTATCCTGCTTTTGTAATCAAAGAAACATAGGCAAGTTAATCTTTTAACTATGAACAGCGTTCTGAATATATTCTGTTTAAACATTGGAATACAATTCTACTCTGGCATTTACACATTGCATTGAAAGATTCTATCACTTGCTCTACCCTTTAGCAATTACGTGATTACCTAATAACTGCAGTTGCGTTTTAACACTTGCATAAACACTTAACATAAAATTATATTACCCTTCACTACAATTGTTTTACAGGTTTTTTTACAATTCTTTTACAGGAATTAGTTATCTGGCTTCCTTTTACAACTGCAATATTATATAAGATAATGTCTACATGATTTTATTGAATTTAATTCGACTATCTACGTCTGTAAGTGAGGTGAATTCTATCTCTGTAGCATAATTCTCGCTTCTTTAAACAGTTCTTTTTATGAGAATTTCTAGTGAATTTTCGGAGTCACAAAACGTCTCGAAGAAATATTTCCACAGCTTGGAGCGGTGACGGCGACCCAGATCCTTTCAAGGTCGTGGCAACTCCTTGCTTCGGTGAACCCGTGCTCCGGTGAATTTCTACCACAGTCCTTCGAATTTTATTTAATCTGACTGCAATATCTTCGCGTAATGAATTTCTTACGTGGTAAGCCAAGTTGAAAGATAAAACAAAAAGAGTTGGAAATAGAAAGAAACATTTTCTGTAGCACATACTTTCTATTTCAGTACACGTTCTTGAACGTTGAAATATATTATTTCCTCGTAGATAGAAAAATAGTATATTTCTGTGTCATGCGTTCACGTGAATTTATCAAAATGTTCATGATTTAAAGTTCTAAATTCTCTCATACATGGTATAGTTATTTTAACATGATGAGACGAATTACCTTTTTCAAGCTTCTAATCGTCGAAATGCAGCGAATTCTCCTCTCCGTCCAGCACGAACAATTGCGGTGTGATCAGATCGGTGAGCGGCAGCAAAAGAGAGAGCTTGTCCTAGCGAGGCTTTGCTTTAGGGCCGATATTTTCAAGAGTTATTTTGATTGGTCCCCGATCTCTTGTACGCGAGTGCGTTCAGAAACTTTTAGTAAATTCTCGCAAAGGATACCCTTTACTGCTGGTGCGATCTCTTGCAATTCGTTAACGTTATAATTGCTCCTTGTCGTGTCTTGACGTTCTCGGATGCTTCTTAAAAATCAATGTAACCGACATATGAGCGGTTACAATACATACACGTGAGTGTTTGATTCCGATGATGGACGGCTACCACGAGACTAAGAAAACTGCGTGGATCTGGACTTACGAAGCAATTATTTCCTTGTTTGGTTTGTAAAACCATGCTCAGTGATTAATACTGAACCGTACTACCTAGAAGATGTAGTAATTTCTCAGAAAATAATTTGGAAATGCACTTAATTGTTAAATTATAATGACTCATGTCTGTCCGTGTCGTAAGTAGGCAATGCTAAGCGAGAAAATATTCAAATTCAACCAATCGCAGATATCTATCGCCATATGATTAGGACTTTTTTTTACCTTTTGCACTCCCCTGTAGCAATTGTTTTAGGTCCATAATGCCATGTGAGCATCGATATAATATTAAAATGTGTCGAATTGGTAATGTTTAATACTCTGAAATATAATCGAGTATTAAAGATTCAGTGCCAAAAAAAAGCAAAAGAAACAGAAAAAGTGTGTGGAAGCAATTTCAAAATTATTTTGAAGAAAGAAAATACAAACTGCAAATAAAGAAATTACATATATTTTAGGCAATTAATGTGTCAAGATTAGATTATGAGAAAAAAGAATATGTTATCAAAACTATGTGGAACGTTACAACTAAAAGTATTCAGAAAAATACTTTAATGAGTACATACGTGTGTTCAATCCATTCGAAATTAAAGAATCCCGCTGCTAATTTAGCTTTTAGTACATCTTCCATTTCAAATACTTCCATGGAATACCAAGGCATGGATAACTCAACTTCCTACAGGTTTAATTATTATGTTTTTAATAAATGTCCTTGAAGTAGCTTTGTTATAATTGTTTCTTGAAAATTTTATTACTATAAAATCGAAACATATTTGAAGTCGTTTTCTGCATGGAACTATTTTTCGTGTTTTACTTGATCATAAGTTATTCCAGGAAGCAGTGATCATTCGGATCATTTTTCAATTTTTGCGTTCTCTTTTTTGTATTTTTGTGCTAATTTAATTCGGTATGTGAATAATATTTAAATTGACATATAATTTGTTTAAACTTAATTATAATAAAACACTAAAATCATAATATTTCATTTATCTTAAATTTCCACATCCAAAATGTAAAATAAGTTGAACAGTGGATTAACTGGTGTTCTTAAACTACATAACACCGTTTTGCAAAATTTTGTTATTTTTATGGCATGTTTTTGCACGTTTTGGTGTTTATATGCACGTTTTAGAGTTTTACTGCACGAAAATCTGGTCTTTAGTCATAACATTATTTTTCGCCTATATCTCTGCAACAAATCCGCTCCTGAAAATTGTCTCCTTTGTTTGTTGCGCAGCCAAACCAAGTATTCAATGAGGGGAGATAATTCTATCTTCATTATTGAGTCTCTAATCTCACAAAACAAAATACCAGGAATAGCACTCGACGGCTTGGCGGTCGTGTAGAACACTGCACAGTATTTCACCATTCTACCACATTCCTTTGGCTCACACACCTCATCCATGACCCAGCATTCAGCTCAAGAAATTAAAAGCCCATGCTTTAAAAAGTACAAAAGTCCTGTTTCTGGATTCAATTTATGTGTATATTTCATTAAAAATTATCCATGACTAGTTATAGTAGTTCAAAAAGGAGTATTAGTTGCTTTAGTTATAATATGCAATTTCACAGTCCAAATTTCTTTCAATGGAGTTCATTATATACTTCGTTGAATGTATTATCTGACACTTGAAGCACTGTTGCCGTTTTGTGGAACATTATTTATAATTTATATACTCGCTAAATTAGCGAGTTTAATTTATTTAAATAAAACGATTATTAATTTGTAAATTAAGTAAATTGCGTATTTGAAAATTGCAAATTTTGACAATATTTGTTTATTCTTTATTTAAATAATATTCTTTCCACAAACGTACTCATCAGATTAAACAGTAAACATTTTCATTTTAAACTATGACTCAGTTTAAAATGGAAATGGTCGTAGAATGTCTTGATACAGTTACACCAATAATTTTAATCCAAGGATGTACTTGGGTGAGGATAATTTTAGGGAAACAGGTAATTCTGTCTCTTATTTCATTCTGAATATAATACCGGCACTAATATATTAGAACATAGATAGTGATTTTTCATTTAATTAGTTTTACTAACAAGAAATTAATGACATGTGTTATGTTGTCTTGCAGTTGGAGAGAGATGAACAGACAAGGCATTCCGTTACTAAAATTCAAAACTAGAGATGTACTTTCATATTTTGCTAGTCTTGAAAATCAGTATTTAAATTGAAATAATCAAGCTAAAAATCTGAAAAAGTAATTGAGGTGTTCATCATTAATTGGAGTAAAAATAATAGATTTCAATTTTCCGATTAATCGAATGAAATAATCGGTTATTTTTCTAATCACGATTAAATCGCCCATTCCTAGTAACGACGGAATAGCGCCAATAAATTCGTCAGAGAAGCCTTCACAAAAAACCATCGACCGTTACGACACTTCAGTCGCTACAGTGGTTGGCAGAAGCGTGTAAAAATAAGCAGCCAGAAATAGAAACGGGAGCCAGTGAACCCGTAGCATCCGTGTGACCTCGTTTAACGCCAAGGGGCCGGCCGTACATGACGTGAGGCGATTTTTCGACTCCCCCTCCCCTCTTGGGGAGATGTTGTGAGATTTGGCTCGTCCCCCTTGCACCTTCTAATCTCACGTGAGATTTTTCGAAATGCGTATTTTTAATGTAAATACGTTAATTTGTGATTGATTGCATTGAGATTTATTTAAAAAATATAATTTACTTAATTTTATTTATTTAAGATTAGATATGACTAGCATTTAGAAAATAGAGTGACTGAATTTAAATGAGTATATTGCACTTCTAAAAACGTTCGGCAATTTTTCTTTACAATTTCAGTAAAAATCCAGATCATGAGATTTATTTCATTAATCATAAAAAGTATGCTTTTTTTTCCAGTATACTATGCTACTTATTTTAGCATTCACATAACCACGATGAAAAGTATTGTGCACGATTTAGCCATATTTTAGTATAGAAACGTGTTTTACTAAAATTGTCTCAGTTTTCTCGCAATTTAGTATTGTTTTTACCGAAAAAACATTACGTGCTATTTGCCGAGACCCCCCCCCTCATCCCCATGTAACATTAGGTGATAATCGCTTGACCCCATCCCCCCAAAGGCCTCACGTAATTTATGGATGGCCCCCAAGACAGCTCGCGTATGTTTTGCGGTATATTCCGCGACCAAAATAAGGGCTGAGCTTCTCTGTCTACATCGCAGGGGGCGGTGGACTTACCACGGGGCTGTGGAAGTACCAATGCTGCCACAAAGATGAGAGCGCTGGCTTCACCTTGTTAAGCGAAATTGTTACTCTTGTTATCGTTAGATAAACTTGTATATTTTGGATATTATAGATGACTATAAAATTTGGAAATTCCGTGAAAAGATTTCAAGCTTGAAAATCAATTTAGACGATTCTATTATCGTCGAATCATGTTTGTTGCAGATGGGAGAATCGTCTCATATTTATTTTCAGTAGTATACATACCTTTTGTGGCTCTCACAAGCAACCAATCATTATAAATGTGGCCTCTAAAGAAAGAAGATTTCACGTAGACGTGACGAGTAGCAAGTGCAATAAAAACTATACCGTGACTCAAAAAATACGAAGTATTTGTTGAAAAAAAAACGCATCTAAATATTCAGGTCAAATGCAATCTGGAAAACTCGGCTGTATTTTTGAATCTATATCGTTAAATTAGTGAAAAGTTTTAGGGCCTTAAAAATTAAAATTTTGGGTCAAAAGCCTCAAAGATACATTCCTCACACCGTAAACAATTGCAATCACTCAATAGCCTGTATTTATAATATCTAACCACCAAGACCATCCTCACAAAATTTTCCAAACCTCACACCAACCAACAAAATCCCACTTTTCACCTCAACTTCAACTTCGCAACTGAGCCCTACAGTATGTAATCAGTTCAAACAAAAAACAGTACAACACAATACGCACGCTAATAATAACACTAATACATTGATACGCATTAATAACCTCCATCTCTTCCTTTATACTGTATTTGCCGCCATCTAAGACGCACTTTTTTCCCTTCTGTAACTCTTATACATTGGAGGGAATTTTTTGTAACTGTTTGAATGTTTAGTATATTGCATTACAGAATTCAAATTGTTGTACACGAACAAACAGGAATTTGTTATTTCTACAAAACTGATTATTACAGAATCTAAAAGTATTTTAAGAAGAAAGAAAGCTGAAAATTGTGTTCGGTCAACATCATGGTGTAGAAGATTTGTGAAAAGGAACGGTCTTTCTATGCTTACTGGAAAAAATATCTCACAAAGATTCCCATCAGAATATGAAGAACAGGTCATTGCTTTTCACAGATCTTTCCTATTCCTTTCAAAAAATAAAAATATACACTGGTGGGTGTTACACACCAGCAAATACGATAATAAACATTATTAACACCATCAACCCAACAATAATTAATAAGTAAGTCACTCCTATAATTTTTTTATTTATAATGGCAAGACTGCACCATAATGAAATTATAAAAATATTTAATTGGAATGCCAATGGCATTAACAACAAAAAAACAGAATAAACAAACTTTCTAAACGACAAATTAATAAATACAGCATGCATAACAAACTCATTTGAAGCCAAATGGTTCTTTCAGCAAACCGGGATACAACGTAATCAGAAATGATACACAAAACCAAAACGGCCGGGGCGGGGCGTATTAATACTAATGCATGAAACTACACCATAAATACAAATCTACCTCCCCAAACTCCCGGATTAGACACAATAGCAATCAAAGTGCCTTTAAACAACAGAATGATAGCAGTTATAGCCGCATACAAACCTTCCAAAACTTTGTATAAATCATACAAATATAACAGCTTGATTTTGTACGTTATTAATTATTCGTGGCTTATATTTCTCAACCAGGCTATTTCAACAGGTCTTGATCCACATTCGTTTGCGGGTCTAGATCGAAGCGAGCTCCTCACGTCGGATTTATTGTCATTCTTGCAGAACCTTTCGAATATGGATGGTGTGTGTGTGTGTGTGTGTGTGTGTGTGTGTGTGTGTGTGTGTGTGTGAGAGAGAGAGAGAGAGAGAGAGAGAGAGAGAGAGAGAGAGAGGGTCTATGTAGAAACAACATTTAGCCAATCGTATATCTTGTGTCCTCCCCTGTAAATCTCTCCTCATCCTCTTCTCTCGCCAATTCCCCTCCCTCACAATCTCGCTCCGACGTTCCGCAACACCCCCCCACCCCGTCCGCCTCGCCCTGCCCAACCCGCCGCGCATATTTCGAAGTGGTGTTAAATTACTTCTGGGAACTTCTTCTCACGGGCACTGTGGCCCTGCCCCGCCCCCTCCCCTCCCCTCCCCAACCCTTTCCAGCACTCTCCGCACCACCCCGCTCTAACCCGCCCCCCCCCCGCCCCCACCTCACCCCGTGCCGGCTCGCTGCAACCCGCTCCGCCCCGCCCCGACTCCGCCAGCCCCTGTCCCGCGCCGCCCCACTCCCCCCTCTCCTGCATTGCGCCGAACAAGATTGATGATTTGCAGTGGCGCGCCCCTACCTTTGTCTCGTGGAACTTTAATACGTGACGCCAGCGCAGGAGCAGAGCCACAACGAGGTGCGGGGCGAGAAAGGGGGAGCGGAAACAGTCCTCCCAGCAGCACCTCCCAACGCACGGACCCCCATTTTTCATGGGCCATCCATATTAAAAAAAATTAATATTAAATCTTTCAAAAGATAAAATATAAAACCGTTTAAAGAAGTGATGCGTAATTAAAATATACGCACAAAATTGACATCACGGAAGGATTATATATATATATATATATATATATATATATATATATATATATATATAGTGAAGTCATGGGATGAGACAACCCCATAGCGCCACTATCAGCTACGAAAAGAAGCCCACGAACAAAGGAGTAGGGTACGGCGGAATGATGGCTTGTAAACGCGCCATCTACCCATAGCTTTCGAACTCTGACGCCCGAACAAGTGAATAATGTTTTTCCGGGAGGTTACGAAGAGAGAGAATATTCACCCTCCAAAAATTTCCCCATGAGCGAGTACCATAAGTATCGCGGCGCGCCTCGGAGGAGCCCTATTTGATTCCAGCAGCGACGGCGATTGTAGCTTGATAGCATAGGAGTTTATTTTAACTTGGTAGTTAAAAGTTAGCTTGAGAAGCGTATTAACGAAAGTAAATGTAATCGAGAAGTGGAGTGTACGAACATTCTTGGCATTAACATTCATAATATTTGAGAGAGCAAGTGAAGTGATTGTTTGAAATCGAAATAATTTCAAATTTGTGAAATTCGCGCAGAAGGACATTAACTAAATCCAGCATCTCATATTGCACGCTGAGACCACACATGCCCAAAGTGTGGTAGGTAGGCCGAGCATTTAAAGCATAACTTCAGCAACCTTAATTATTCGAGGCTGGAAGCGCGAACAAACTTGTACGAGACGCGGTAGAAGTAGAAGGACGACCCCAGAAAGAGCGAAGCGTAGGTGAGAATGATTTGGACTGGAACGAGAATCGTACGAGTCCGGAGAACGGGAGAAGGGTGTGGAAATTGTAGGCTTGGCGGAGTCTTAACGTCGTGGGACAGCAAGCGAAGACGAGTGGCTACGCGGGGCGAGCAGCAGAAAATCCCCAAGGTGAGCACAGGCACAGGTACAGGCGAGCGATGCGGAGCTGTTGAGGTAAAAGAACTGGTAACTTTTATGCGGCGATCGGTTGGGGAAAGAGAATAGCCATAAAATACACGACAATTCGTGTTAAAAGTGAGTGAAAAGTCCAGAATAGGTGAGAAAAGTATCCCGAACGATGTGAGTGGCAGTTTCAAGTGTACAATTTACTTATAATTCATGATTTTCACATGTTGTACAGTTGATGTTATCTGGAAAAGTCATAGTTTATTGTATTGTTTAAAAGTAATTGTTTTCTGTGATATGTAAAGGGGTCAGATTTAAGTAACGTGTATGTTACGTTTTATTGTTTTTTTTCTCTTTAAAGTTCAGTGTTATAGTAAATGCGAAAGCCAAGGCTAACACCTGTCAACGGATACCTTAAAACAAGTGTAAAATTCATTTTAAAAGCCGTGCACGGAAAAACTAGAGAGTAGAAAGAGTAAAATAATTTGGTAGATGAAAATTCAGAAAGAGGAATGAGCAAATTGTAAATTGTAATTGGTGAAAGGTGTCAGGCAGTCGAGGTGACGCCAACTTTTTGTTTTGCCTTGTTTTGTGTTTTTTTAATGACCAACTACTTAAAGTGCATTATCCTGTTATATAATTGTGTCACTGTCTTTTTCATTGAATATATACTCATTTTACTCGTACTTTATCTGATTCATTGTGTCAAGGGTTCGTACCTTTCTCATACCCAAAAGATCCTGCTTCCTGAGAATTTTAAGCTTGCTTCACGAGCATTCATTCTATCACGCCTCACCACGTGTAGAAGGTAGTAGGTGGGTGTGTTAGAATATATATGTATATATATATACATATATATATATATATATATATATATATATATATATATATTGTGACGTCACGGGATTATACGAACCCGTAACGCCACACATAAGCCACGAGAAAAGACCAGAACACAGAGAATCAGGGTACGCGGCAGAGCGATGGTCCGAGAAAGCGACATCTACCCGCAGGTTTTCGCACTCGATGTCCGAAGTTGCGGATAATATTTTCTTGAGAGGGCGCGAAGGAGGAGAAAATTCACCCTCCAGAAATTTCCCAGGCGGAGTCACATAAATACCGTGACGCACTTCGGAGAGCTCTCTACAACTTCGACAGCGACGGCGACTCAACTTAATTCTTCGGCGATAGTCATTGGTTAGTGCAGGAGTATAATTTTACTTGCTTAGTTAAAGCTGATTTAAGAAACGCGGTAATAAGTGTGATAGAATTCAGAAGTGAAGTGCATGTACAGTATTAGCACTAACATTACGCGAGTAAGCAAGCGATGTGATTGCTTGAACCTGAAATAGTTTCATAATTGAAATAAATTCGCGCAGAAGGACTCTAAACGAAATCCAGCATTTAATTTTGTACGCCACGATCACGCACGCTCAAAGTGTGGTATGTCGGCCGAGTGCTAGAAGTAGTCAATTCAAGTACGTTGGCTGGAAGCGCGAACAACGCGGCAGGCGGCAGTAGGACGACTCCAGTGAAGACTCAAGCGTAGGCGAGAAGGACTTGGACCAAATACGTGGATGGTACGAGCCAGAGATCGAGAGAAAGGTTTGGAATTTGGACGTATGGCGGCATCCTGAGATCGAGCGAAAGAAGTGGTGTAACCGCGGGACATTGAACCAGTCAAGTGACGTGGCGAGGACTGCGAGCGACCGAACACCCCAAGGTTAACTGACGGCGAGCGGGAAGGAGATGTCGAGGTAAAGAACTGGCAACTTCTATGCGGCAAATTTGTTGGGAAACCGCGTAGCTTTAAATACCAGACGAAGCATCCTAAAATAGGTGAAAGTTCCAAATAATTACTGGGAGAAATATTTCGAACGTATGAGCGGCAGTTTAGATTTTATTCGCTGTACGCACCAGTAAATTAGTTTGAATGGCATACCTTGTACAACTTTTCTAAAGTAAATTATAATTTTTCATGTAATGTAAAAGTAATCTTATTTGAAAGTCATGTTTCCATTGTATGATGTCAGGGATAATTAGTTGCTATAATTTGTAAAGGGTACATGTTTATTTTGTGTTAGGTTTCAGCATTGTAATAAATCGCGCAAGGCTGACCTCTGAAGTTTATAAAGAATAATGGTAGAGAATACTTAAAGCCGTGCACGGAGAAAAACTAAGATTAACAAAGGTTAAATGAGGTACATGAAATAATTCAGAAAGAGGTAGAAGCAAAAGTATTGTGAATATTACTTATTGAAGTATTCAGGCAGTCAAGGTGACGCCTATACATTTTTTTTGTGGTTGTGTTCTTTCTTTTCTTTTGTTTCTGTTTTCTTTGCAGTGACCATCTACGCAAAGTGCATACTTTATTGTATATTTGTGCCACTGTGTAATTTGTTTTACTGAATATATGCTCATTTTACCAGAATTTTACCTAATGCATTGTGTCAAGGGCTAAGACCTTTGCTCATACGCGAAAGATCCTGCTTCCTGAGAATTCAAAGCTCGCTTCACGAGCATTCATAGTTTCACGCTTCATCGCCACCGGCTTCAAGGTAGTAGGTGGGCGTGTTATAATATATATATATATATATATATATATATATATATATATATATATATATATATATATATATATATATATATATAGATAGATAGATAGATAGATAGATTGTGGTTGTGTGAATAATTTTAAATTTAAACAATAAGAAAAGATTTCAAATTAATTGAAAAAAAAAATCCAAAATACGCTGTAAATTCATAGGATTTTCTGCATCTTTCAGCATCATATTTAAGCATCAGGTGGGACATCGGTGAAAGTCAGAATAGGGGGACTCCAAAGTAACATAGGGCCCAATGCTGTTAAAACGGCCCTGCCTCCCAAGCAGGGGCGTCGTGGGCTGGAGTGGGGACACGCAACCCACATACCCACGCTTTATTTCCAAACACATCCAGCATTTTCTTTCAATTTTTCTTCTTTACTATAAATAGCCTTAACGGCGAATTAAATTTGACTAATATCACCCACCGGCTCGGGGCAGACATGTGACTGCTCTGCAAATTTGAGCAGTGCTTTGGCGCCCTTCTAGGCCTGAAATCTCACTAACGATGTGATTCGAGCGCGTCAACTACTGAGGCGATTATTCACGTCCGTGTAGTCCATGCTATCCATCGGGAGATGGCGGTGATCTTCCCCCGCTTTTCACCCGGAATATGTGGTAGTGTACTGCATGTTGGTGTAAGTGTGTGTGTGTAAGAGGAGAAGATAGGATAAGGAATAGGAAGGAAAGAACGCGCGCGGTCCGTGGCCCGTTTGTTAGGGTACTGCTCCGGTATTCGCCTGGTGTTAATCGGAGAAACCACGGAAAACTACCGATCAGAGCAGCCTACCTAGAACTCTCCTGCACACTGGGTGAGTGTGGCCTTTCCAAAGGGAATACAACCGTCGGGAGTGTTACCCTAGGACTTCCCGGACAGAGGCACTGCCCTGAGCTACATCTCCCGGTAGAGTTAATATAGAATATAAAATGCTGTCACTGTGGGGAGTGTGGCTCTAGGACCTCCCGTTCAGAGGCACTGCTGTGACATCAGCTGATGCCCTGAGCCACCGCTCCCGGTGAAATCTCACTAAGAACTGCGGGACTTCGAACAACATTAACAAACACTCGGCGACTCACTGAAAGTTCCCAATTTCAAGGAGTCGCTGCTGGACAGATTTCTTGGAGTCCCAATCTTTTGTCCAATCAGCATTAGGAATTTGGAAGTTGGTGTCTAAGAGAATATAGCAGAGAAAAAGGTACAAATATGAAATACCATTTTGCTTTCTGTTGCTTGTAAGTACTTAAAGAAAGAAATGATTTGGGACGTAAAGAAAAAACTTTATTTTAAGTCACTTGAAGCACTTTAACTGACAAGTGTAGTAGTGAAGTCCCTGAAAATTTGCGTATTAACGGCGTGAGAGATATTTAAGAAATGAGAGTGAAAAAACAAAAGAATACAGGAAAATTAATTTTATGACATCTTACAGTGTACTTATTAGTCTCTTTTCGGAAAGTTTGAAGAAAAAATTGGGAGCAGTTTTTGAAAAAATGGCGTTTCAACACTTTCTAAAAACATGGAATTTTTAGTTTTTCACTCAAAATTTTTAAGTTTCCAAAATACTTTATAAGACATCATTTTCAGCACATACACTCGTAACTGCAATAATGTGAACAAATTGCCGCTATTGTAAATTTTAAAAACGTGAGGGGCAAGTCAAAAAATTAAATTTTTGTAATTTTGAAAAAAATAAAAGGATAGAGCAATATGCCATTTATTTTTTTCTGATAGAGAGCATTTAGCATTACCACGATCAAAAGTTTAAAGAAAAAATGTTGGAGCCGTTTTTGAGAAACTCTTATTTTATAATTTTTTAACGCAATATTGCGCGAAAACTACTAAACTTTTCAAAAAAAAATGTATATGACTTTGATGCTACCACTAATTGGAGAAACTGTGAAGAAACAATTTTATTAGAAGGCAACATCTCTATTTTCAATTTTGTAGTTGTCGGAAGACGTCGAAAAAAAAATCAAACATCACTTTAGCTCCATCAATGTATGGTATTATTAGTCCCATAAGATGGGGCTAATTTAATACATATTTTTGACT